>VACF01000614.1:0-57040 GCA_006891605.1 Pleurozium schreberi
AACTTTCTTAATACGGTGTAGTGTTGTACTTTACATCACAAAACAAGCCTTAAATTTGAATGATTTTAATTGACTTTTAATCCCTAAAGGACCAAGTGCCCGTTCAACCTATACAAGAGATCTTGAGTACTAGGTTCCTATGAAGTCATTTTTGGTTGGATGCTCATGAAATTTGGACACAATATGTAACCATGTACCCCCCTTCCTTTAAAATCTAATTTTTTTCCCGATCGGGTGCCGGATCAAATTATTCAGCCATGAACTTTGCGGGCACCTTTAGGGAGCACGTGCAAAATTCTTCCTATGATCTTGAAATTTGGCTTGTATTTAGCTTGCATGATACAAGATGCAAATGTCAAAAAAACAACCATGTGCACTGTGAAAATCTCAGTGTAGGAGTTGAAGTTTCCAGACCTTGTCGGGCAAGGTTGAAAAAAACCTCTTTGACCCAACTTTAGACGTTATAGTCTTTTAATCTGTGCAATCAAATTTTCTAGAATTTTTTTCGACACATTCCTAGAAAAGTCAGTACAAATTTGAACAGTTGAATTTTGAAAAAGAACTCTTTTTTATCATTTTTTTCTTGTTGCCCTAAAAAAACAATTTTTGGCAATTTTTGCCCAAAATGTGCCTCGGTTGTTTAGAGGTTTGAAGTGTATGGCCATCAACGATAAAAATTTAAAGTTGAGAAGAATAAAATAATCCCAACATGATGGAGGGATTGAAAAACCTATTACTTTTAGATTAGCAAGATCAAGTGGGGTGCACTCATTTTTGCCAATTAGAAACCATGAACAACCAAAACTTTGGACCCCCTATATTATATCCTAAAACATAAATAAACGAAACAAGAATAGATTTTTTTACTTTGAAAGTTTATGTTTTGAATTATTGATATTTTTATTTGTTAATAATAATTAGTTACAAATTTTTGAAGTAATTAGATACATTGTAAAGTTGAAAAATAACTTTCACATCCCTATATTATATCGTAAATGTTTTTGAAATGAACAAAAAATTCCTAAAAATAACTCTCTATTGAAAGCTCACTTTGAGATGAATATTGATGCATTGGTCATCTAAATATGTTTTCAATAAATATATGAGTTGAAAAACATGCCATTTTAGTTCATTTTCAACCTCTTCTATAAATCATTTCATATTTTATTTGAATGGGAAATTTTGGCAATAGAATCCTGTAAGGTAGTCAMAATCAAACTTTGTTTAAACTTTGAGGTTGAAATTATCATTTATTAGAAACCACTTGGTTGCTCATGGTTTCTAACGATGCTAGTATGTGAGCACAAGAATGTGAGCTTATAAGCATTGAGCCTACAATATAGGTACCTATAATATAGAAATCACACACTATAGAAGGTGTATGTATCATAAACACCTATAATATGGGTATTTGCAACATATTTATATATCCTATAATCATAGACGGTTTCTATAGTATATACACTGATTACATAAGTGAGTAGTATTCTAGTCTCATGGGCTCACACTTCTATGCTCACATAATAGCAATCCTCTGGTTTCTAATTGGCAAAAATGAGTGCACCCCTGTGAGCAAAATTGAATTGCCTTTCTAAAATTTTTGATGAAAGTGAGTTCAATATCCAATTGAATTCATAAATTTGACATTGTATTGCAATACAATTTCTATTGCCATTTGACAAATGAACTTTACTACAAATGTGTGCATATCATGTAACCTTCAAATCATTCCATATTTGAAGAATGATTAAGGATGATGAACTTCACCATAAGAGTGACCTCTCTATATAAATTTGTTACATCTCATTAGAAATATGTGTCCTTTCACCATGAACAGTTCTTAAAAAGAAATTGCAAACAGTAATTTGGCATTTGACTTGAAACATATTAAATATTAAATATTACTCTGAATTTAGTATCAATATCAATTCATTTCAAATACTCATATTGTTATTTTCAATAAAAACAACTTTGACTTGTTAACTTATTTACTGGTTGGACTTCATCTTAATTAAATTACCTTCAAATCTCAATTTGCGAACAAAGTGGGTTCATTTTATTGCTCTAAGGTTTTGAAATGTGTGACCTTGGGCAATTAAAAAAAGGGAATTGAATAAGACAATTGCATCTTACTTAGACCCTATTCACATTTCTAAAGCCCACTCCAAATCTTTCTAAAATGATTAATGTACTTTTCATGACAACCTATTCATAGGTTTCCGTTTTTGTGTGAACGTATTTTCAACACTTCGTAGCTTATTAGGGGTCATGAGAGCTTGACAACAAAATCTTTTTTTTAAACCCTTACCGCCGGAGGGGACAAAAAGTGTCTTCACATACTCTGGCAGTCAAATTCAAAGTGCTATAACTTTTGCATCCAATGTCCAAATTCATAAAACTTGTTGGAAAAGTTGTGCATATTAGTCTAGTTTCAATGGTAAAATTTTCAAATCAATCCAAGATGTACTGAGCTTTTGAGAGCCATTTGAATTTCTTAGGTTCAATTTGAGTTCCTCACATTGCATTATGATGGCTGCAACTTTTGGGGCTTGTAACATTTTCATCAAATGTTTGTTTTCAATAAAATTTGTTGGATTTTTTTCCTCTTAAGATTTAATTATTGTGGTAAAACTTTCATGTCAATCCAAGTTGTTTTGAATGTTTGGGAGCAATTCAAAGTTCAAAATCTAGACATCTTTGCATTACAGTGAACTTCCGCAGCTTATAATTTCTTCATATGTGGTCCATTTTCAATCATTTTTGTTGGAAACGTTTTACATACTAGTCAAGTTTGTGTGGTTAAAATTTCATATCAATCCAAGAAGTAATGAGTGACTGAGAAGCATCTTAGTAGAGGGAAGTTTAGCCATAGATGTGATTTTTTGCTACTTTTTTCACTGTTTTTTGACATTTCAGAACAATTTTGCAGATACAATGAGTCAATCGAACGATATTTTTTCCACCAAACTGTTGATCTTTTGATTTAGAATCACTTGTAGTTAAACTTCAAAAATAATTTTTCAAAAATATAAACTACTAAAAATAGTAATTTGGTAAGGTTTTGTTTTAACTCAAAAAATTGGTCAAGGACACATTCTGTCCTCAAGGTCATTTAGGGGTTAAACCCACATTTACCTTTTTTCAAAGGAGGCAACCACTTCAAAACTAGATACCCAAAATTCTCATAATGCAACCCTACCACTATTCATGTGTGTCCAAGAAATGCATGCTAAGAGAATCTTGAATCCTCTTTTACCCTCAATAAACCACAAACAATAAGATTCAACCAAACTATAGACAATGTGAACAAGAACCATGCTCAAATGCCTACGCAGACGATTTTCGGTGCAGTGCAAATTGCTTCAGAAGCAGTAAAGGAAACAGACCCGAGACCCAACATAGAGAGAGTATTTTGGAGCAGAAAACAGATCAAAGAGAACCCCAAAAAAGTCTCAGGTTTAGTACTCTGAGAAAAAAAATTTTAAACACCAACTGACAATCAGAGTAAGCAGACTGCAAAGATGATAAACTCAAGACTGCCTCACCTTGCATGATTCTACACAACCATCTCCAATTGCATACTCCATCAATGAGCATTCCACTAATCCCAAGAGTTTCAAATGCCATGTACACGTCTGATAGAAAAATTCACATTGCAAGTTGTGAACACATGTCAGTGCAATCAGAAACCCAATTGTCCCCAAGGCAGTGCAAGTAGAGAAAGAAAGAGTACCTTAAAGGATTCCCATTGATGGATCGTTAACTTGTCGAAGTCGAGGCGAGGGATATAACGAGACAAGAAGAACAAATTTATTACCAGAGTGCCTGCTCCCTTTTAAAATTCCAACTCTCGAAACCAATCAAGTTCAGATTGGTTGTTTTCACCTATGGACTCAACGCCTACCCCATTACCTCAAGTCCCCAACTGATTCTTATCGCCTCCCAACTATCAAAACAAACTCGTGCCGCTGAAATTGCATGACACACTCCCCTTTTACAAGGTATTTGTGAAGATTTTTTAACACCACTAGATTTGTTCCTATCTACATATCATTCAGCAATTAATTAAGTGAGTTTGTGTAWCCCCACGAACTGAAACGGCTTCTACTTAGCTTTCTTCTGGGCTTCTTGCAAAAACTCGTTGGCCTTGACTTGAGCCTCCTTCAGCAACGGCTTCGAAGCTTCAACTGCTTTAGACGCCAGTGGCTTGGCCTGTTCCCATGCCTTCTCAACGTATGGCTTCGCTACGACGCCAGCCTCTTGTGCTTTCACCCATGCCTATGTGCAGCATCTCAGTCTTAAGATTCCTCAACATTAACAATCAACTAAGAGCAACCTAGGTTCGATAGACAGAATTMTAAATTTCAGTCAAATAATGAAGTTGAATCTAAGTGACGGTTCTAACTCGACTCCTCAATAGGGCACGAGCTTCATGTTATTTAGATACAGAGAAAAGAAATGATGTTTCAATAWTTAAAATAGAGGTAACACATCAGCAAACAATCCCTTCAGATATATACCTTTTCAGCGTAAGGCTTTGTCTTTGCATAAGCATCCTCTGCAACTGGAGTTGCCTTGTCCACGAACTCGTCAACTTTCTGTATRTTCACCACAGGAATTCATGAACAAAATCGATCAACTACGCGAGGAACGTCAATGAAAATTAAATGCAGTAGAGATTCCAGGCATGACTTGCACCACGAGAATGCTAAGTAAACAAAGGAAAGACTCGAGGTGATTTTCGGAATCAGGTGGCTTGAAAATATGGCGCTTACATCTTGAATTTCCTTCAGTTGTTTTTCTGGCAAAACGAATAAAACAGCTCCAACACCGAGGGCGGCTAGGAGGAAAAAGAATTGAGATACAAAAAGTGGTAAAAACCCGTGTGTCTTCTTCTTGATTGTCACACTTTCCACACCATCTTTCTGTTGAGCAACCTGCTCTCGACACAGTCGATTAGAYACTGACWAGGAGGRAAAGGATGAGTCTGCGACAGAAAGAGAATTGTAACACGTACAGTAAAGCAGGTTGAATAAGCTTCCGAGGATGCCACAAGCCCTGACTGGTGTTATTAGTTCAAATTGAAACTTCTTGGATTGGAGGTTTTGAGACGAGCAGATAGAGTCTACGACAAATAACGATGTTACTACCACCACAACAGATTAGAGTTGATTTACAGTTGAGMTCTAGAAAAGAGCACCTTCGCAACAGCAGCTTTCTCTCGCTCAGYTATGGCAGCAGATTCTTGTACTCTACGAGCCTCAGCCTGTTTCTCAGCTTCTCGTTTCTCGAATTCACGTTTCTCAGCTTCACGATTCGCTCTAGCTCTGGTTTCTTCAGCCTCTCTTTCTTGTCGAGCCTTCTCTGCTGCTTCCTTAATCCGCTGCAAAGGAAGYCACGAAGTACAATCAACCAAAAACTCGAAACTTGCAGTATGCGAAGAAATTGCACTCATTGAAGAGGGTATAATTATTCTAGCCACGAAGAAGGTTTGCAATCCTGCTCAAAACTTCTCAATTTTGAGCAAATGCGAAGGGAATCGACTACTAGTTGCCAGGCATAGTCTGCATCAACAAGCATCTTGCTGAGGTGTCCACATTATAATGGATATCTCCTCTCAGGTTATTGCCATAACCCGTAACTCATGAATAAAGTAAGGTAGGTAACCCAAAAGCGCCACTAAATTCAGTTATGTACATCTCCAAATTCAGTTATGTACCTATGTGGAAGAAACGCTTTTAGAATCAAACTTTGACCCTTCATAACTTTTGCATATTGTATCCAAATGTTGCATTCTTTGGTGCATTGGAACTTCCTTTCACTTGCCAACAAGACAATATTCAACAAGACAATATGAAAATCTGACCAGCCTTATAATAGGAAGTAGGCACATTACCAATTTGTGGCGCTTTCAGGATGCCTACCTTACGCATCGCTATCAAAAGTCACAAAATCGTTCACTGACCGCAGACTGTATTCAGGACTTATTCATGTTCGTCCATCTACAAGCAAGTTCAACAGTTCCTTTTCACAATTTCATCAATTATAAATGTATCCAATGTCAAGTTCATGGTTAATGAAAAATAATGATTTAGTATTGAACTGATGAGACATTTTGGGGTTGGTGAGAACTTACAGCTGCTGCGGGTGAGACGCTTGGTRACTCCGGCTGTACAGCTGCACCTGGGGCTGGGGCTGGAGCTTGAAAACCCTGCCTTCCTCTTTTCTCCTGAAAAACATGGAAGGGTCAGGTTTCTTTACTTGTTCAAGAAGAGAAGCAAATCAGTATCACAAGTTCAAGAGAYCATTCTAACTTCACAATACACAGAAGAGGATACCATTACAGGGTCAACGAATGAACCTTAATCCTCTGAAGAAGGTCCTTGTAACCATCCAGATTGGTCGTGTCCACTTCCGCTGCAATTGCAGAAGGCGGTCCAAATATAGCTTCTACAAGGGTTGGAGTGCTCCCTTCTAAAAAACACATTACAGCCATTCAGTTCTTTCAGATCACGATAGAGGGTTCTGACTACGAACCCGAATGTGACATCATGTAGAATTACTATGTCCACTTCAACATAAACGTTACCCTAATATCGATTTTAGGGCAAGAGGTACACATTGGTTTGTGCATCAACTAAACACCTGACCAAGTAATCAAGAAAGGGATTTATGACATCCACCAATAAAACTTTCAACCTTCTAACTATTGTCTTATGGTATCCAAATGACGCAATCTTTGCTGTGTTRGAACCCTCTTTCACTTTGCCAACAARAAMGTGTCAAAATTTTGCAAGTCTRACAAYAGAAACTATGCTTACCAAACCAAGGACAGTTTTGGGTGTCCTACCTTARTMTTAACAACRCAAAGACATSRGGCAGCTCCWAAATACAAAACAAACCAGAYCAATAATGAACCAASAAATACGCATGTCGCAACCTAATTCGAACAGAATCCACCAAARSTTCAGGGAAGTCCTCCTCAAACAAATACTGWACAAAGCACTMTTCAATRTCATAAYCTATGCATACGGTAGCCAAAWGACGCAATCTTGGCCACGTTGAAACCCTCTCCCACTCGCCAACAATGAAAGTCAATAAAAATATGTCCAGTCAATATAGGAAATATGCTCAGCAGCCAGAATGGCGATTTCAGGTGTCCCTGCCTTCGATTGAACAACACGAAGGACAGAAGTTCAAGCACTTTCAGCTCTGAATTCGACATCATAAACCCACTCTCATTCGCCAACAAAAATGCCAATGAAAATATGACCAGGAAAATATTAGGAAATATGCTCAGCATAGAAAAAAGCAATTTCGGAAGTCCCAGCTAAGATTGAACAGCAAGAAGGCATCAGCTCTAGAACTTCAACTCTAAATGCCTCAGCTCCAAAATTCAACATTAAAAAAACAGACCAACATGAAACCTACAGAAGCGCATTTCGTAACCTAATTCGAACAAAAAGTCTCCTACAAACGAATTCAGATCAAAGCACACTTCATTACGAATGTGGACCCAAGCACTCACCAATCAAAGCAGCAGCGGTGAAAATTGGCACAAGCACGCTGCCAATGCACCTTCCAAGCTCTTCCGGAGCGGCACATCGTTGGCTCCGCTTGGGCGAGGGGGAAGAGGAGCTGCTGCAAGAGATTGTCATGGCAGGAGCACGACTCCTCTGCCTCCTCAATGAGGGCTGATGCTGACCTTGCAACGGCGCCAACGGCCTGTTCAGGGCCATGCTCATGCTCGCCATCGCCATCGCTGCTGCTGCTGCTGGAGAGCGAGCAAGCAATTCAAAATGCGACCAAATTGCCAAGCGAAAAATCCAGACAGCGAGCTTCGATCTAGCATGTGAGCATGAAAATGAGAGCATGTGAGCCTTGAACATATACATGAGTAAATATACTACAACCAATGAAGGTGCTTGTACATAATAGCAACCCTCAGTCTGGAACAACAGATTTAAGTGGACTTTTGACCAAGACAACACAACTAAAACAACAAGCACAAACAACAATTTTTGGTTATTTGAGTTACGAATTATTCCAATAGTCAATCCTACTGGACATTAGTGTGCAAAGTTCATTATAAACATCATATACACTTATTTCATGTGATATTAAAAGATGAGGCAAATGTTGAGGGCTTAGAGGATATACTAGGAGATGTAGATGTGGATAGAGGCTTGACATTTGATAATGTGTTGGAATAACTATTGACTCTAAAATATGTTAATGATTATAAGGTGACTTGATATACAACCTATAGGCATTARAAAGTGCCAGTGTGGCTTTCATATAAAAGTCTTGATAAAAGTAGTTGGTACATCATTCAATGACAACAGCTTCCACCATTGAAGCCTAATTCAATGTCTACCATCCGTTGTTTGTTTATGTTATCATCTACATAGCACATGTGGCTACTCTAATACTTCACATTGTTTATTCATGTCATAGACCACATGCTAAATTGAATCCCAATCCCTATGACCGTCTATGGCAACATTATAATCATCTCTTAACTCTATTACCCTATGACGTACATGTAAACTCTATAACTCTATTACCCTGTGACCCTGCTTCTAGAAAAAACATAGCCTAATCATGAATTAAAGTGTTGCCGACGTGCTATGATGTGCATCTTTTCTCCGTCTCCATCACTTTCAATATATATTGTCCCTTGCATGTGATTGCACCCTCCAACTCTCACTATGAGAAATCGACGTTTTTTGCGCTGTTAAAAAAAACGTGCCAATGCGTTTTTTCTAACGAGTTTGATATCCTCGTTGATGTTGGCCGAAATCCGTTCTTTGTTTAACGTGAAAAACATGCCCAAATTTCTTGAAACATCACCATGAACGGGTCGATATTTGGGGACGTCATTAAAAATTCATGCCCTCCACACTTCTCTAAAGGTGGCAGGTGGAAGGGTCTACAACGCCACATCACCTTTTGGGGGGCAGTTTTTGCCATGCGAACTTTTTTCCCCAAAAAATCGGCTTACCTAAGTCAGTGACGTGGACCCCTGAAAAATTCTGACGTGGCTCGCAAAATATTTGACATGGCGCTACCATGTTAGATGCCACATGTGTAGGCTTATGAGGATTCAGGCTCCGGAGGCTTGTCTTCTGTGACGTTGTATACAAAGTCACAATGTTACTTGGGACATCAATACGAACGTCACCTTGTCATGCGAGATGTGGTGGTTCATTTGCAAAAAGATTGATTGGTTGTTTTCAACGACATTGTACACCATATATTATATACAATACACCATTCAAAATACATCATACCATGTACACCATGCATTATATACAATACACCATTCAAAATACATCATACATTGTACTCCATGCATCATACACAATACACCATTCAAAATACATCATACACTACACACCATACATGTTATACAATACACCATTCAAAATATATCATACATTGTACACCATACATTATATACAATACACCATATAAAATACATCGTATAAAATACATTATATATGATAATTGGCATATAAGCTCATTTAATTGTGAATATATTTACATGAGAAACCATCTAATATTTATACAAATAGGATGGTAGGAGGAAAGACAAACCATATAGGATATGCCTGATGCATTAGGATTTAGATTCTGTCTATCTGGATGTCTTGGTAGACGTTGTAAAAAACATGTACATGTTTGAATTGACATTTCAATTCATGTCTCGTTTGATGTTTTAATTAACATCTACAAAACAATGCTAAAATTTATAAACAATGTCTAACTCTGCTAGCATGGCATGCCATCAATTCAAATTGTTACATCAACTACAATTTTTATTATTATTATTATTATATATATATATACACATGTATATTTTCTTTTTAATTTGAAGATGAAGAAAAAAATCAAGAATTTCACACCCACTTGTGTTTTCTTCCAAAAGAGTGGGTGTGAAAAAGAATAAAAAATGTTGCACATGTGAAAGCAATTTAATTGAATAAAAATTTTAGGAAATTAAAACAAAATTTGATATACATGTGTGACACGACCTTAGAGGAATGAAATATTTCCAATTTTTTCAAGAAAGTTCACAGTACAATAAATTGTATTAAAAAACATAAGATGAGAAAACAAATCAATAGTTTAACATCCAATAAGCAATATTTTCTAAAGAAAATGGATGTCTAAAAGAATCATAAATGTCACATGAACAATTTTGTTATAATCAAACATGAATGCCTTCTGCAAAGTATCTCCACAATGTTATGTTACTACCTACAATTCCACGCTTCTTAGTCCTTTTTTTCGAACATAAATCACAAACCATAATAAACTCACCCATTTATATGTGAAATGCTTCAAGATCTTCTAAAATATAAGTAAGAATAATAAAATTCTGTTAAAAAAAAAAAAAAAAAATTGGGCAGAAGGCGTCCATTCCCCATTTCTTTTTCTACTCCCCATTTTTGGTTCATACTTCCCATTTTTTTTCCCCTAAACCCTTTTTCTTCCCCATTGCCGAGTTTTAGGTCACAATCCCCATTTGTTTTTCGCATTCTCCATTTTGTTCCACACTTCCCAATTATTTTCCCACTTCCCATTTTTGTTTCGCATTCCCACCCACCCACCCTATTTCTTTTTTGTATTCCCCATTTTTTTTTGCCACTCCCCGTTTCTGTTTTGTATTCCCCATTTTTGTTTTTCACTCCCCATTACTTGGTTGACACTTCCCAGTTGGTTTTTGCATTTCTCATTTTTTTTCCCCATTTTTTTTTCCCATGATCAATTTTTTTCATCAACTTTCCATTTTTTTCCCACTCCCCAATTTCTTTTCCCTACTCCCCATTTCTTTTCCCAGCTCCCCATTTTCATTTCCCCACTCCCTTTTTCCCCCGCTCCCCAATTTTTGTCTAGTTTTTTTTGGCATTCCCCAATCCGTTGCCCACTCCCCATTTTTTACCACTTCCCATTTCTTTTTTGCATTCTTTATTTTGTTCCCACTCCCCATTTTGTTCTCAACTCCCCATTTTTTACCACTTCCCATTTCTTTTTTGCATTCTTTATTTTGTTCCCACTCCCCATTTTGTTCTCAACTCCCCATTTTTATTCTTTAACCCTCTCATTTTTCTTCCCCACTCCCCATTTTTTTTCCAACACTTCCGCATTTTTTCCACCACCACCCATTTTTCCCCCTTAAAACCTGATAGTATTCTTGGTGAAAAATTGTTTTTCCCCTCGCCTTCTCCATTTTTATGGTTTTGAGAATGCTTGAACCCTTTCAATCTTCGAGTAATATTCATTTTAAGGGACATTTTTCCTTGGAAGTCATCGTGTATTAAGCTTTCTTCAACCTCTTTTATTTACCTCATTTTATTAATATTAATTGATGCATAATTCTTTTTTGGCAATATAGGTCCATCACTACAATATTCTAGAAGAGACATTGGTGACGTGAAAAATTTATACCCCTCCACTCCCATTCCACATCCACTCTAGGTTTATTGGACCCCTATGTAAGCAATTGCCCCTTGCACTTTTTTTCTTATGGATAATGTCCTCCTTGAATGCACAGTGGTTGCCCGCAGAAGCTCCGAAGAAGTCTGCTGACGTGGCAAAAGTGCGTTTCTTTGGACGTCATCAAAAAACACGTGTAATGTTGTTTCTGACGTCACCAAAAACAAGTGACATTGCAAATGACAAGCAATTGTTTCCCCGGTTTTCCTGACCTATTTTCGTCGACATCATTAGTAAAATCACAATCTTACACGTGTTTTTTGAAAAAATTCTCATGTTTTTTTCAAATGTCACGTGTTTTTGTAAAGACATAACCAAAAACGTAGTTTTTCTATAATGTCTATCCACAAATCTTGAATTAAAGTATTGTCGACCTGCTTTGATGTGCATCTTTTCTTCGTCTCCATCACTATCAGTATATATCGTCCCTTGCATATGATTGCACCCTCCAATTCTATCTACTAATCCTGAATTAAAGTGTTGTCGACTTGCTTTGATGTGCATCTTTTCTCCGTCTGCCTTTGTCAACCAATGAGGCTATATTAAAACTATTTACCACATACAAACCGTGTTTTATGTACATTATTTTTAATATAATATATTAAATAAATTATTTTTTCACATATTCTATATGCTAGTGACACCTTTTCAATGCATATTTTTGGAAGAAACACAAACAATGCTTTCAAAGAAATTGTGTAGAAAATATAAGTCCTTCAATCCTATTAATGTTTTTTTCTATTTTTGCATATTTTATTGTAGTCTAATGATCCTAAATATGTGAAATATCGAAAGGAATGACAAAAGACTGCAACACATAATTTTAATCCTAAAACACTTGAGCAACCTAGAAGTGGTTGATGAATCACTTTGAAAGAAATTGTAG
Organism: Pleurozium schreberi; assembly: GCA_006891605.1. Lineage (NCBI taxonomy): Eukaryota > Viridiplantae > Streptophyta > Bryopsida > Hypnales > Hylocomiaceae > Pleurozium > Pleurozium schreberi. Next base: position 12,389 of record VACF01000614.1, read on the forward strand.
AAATCAAATAATGAACCTATTCATTCAAAAATCTAAGAATTTTTTGCTTGATTGTCGTGATCATAGGCCTTGCTTTCCAAAGTTTAATTCTTAGTTTAACCCCTAAATGACAAACCTATGATCATAAAATTTTACTTCAATGCATGTTATTTCATTCTTGCATGTTCTCAGGTTGTAGGGAATGCATTGGGAACTCTAGGAACTCTGCCATGTAGGAAGTCTAACCTGGCCAAGAGATTGCCACGTCAAATAAAATTAATTAATTAAATTTTTTGAATAATTATTAATTAATTTTAAAATAATCTTTTAGAAAAAAAATTTAAATCAATAAAACATATTTTTATACTTCATGGAATTTTTTATTTTATTTTATTTTTCGAAATTAAAATTTTCAGAAAAAAAATATTAAGTAGAAAGAAATAGTGAATGATTCAAAATACTAAATTGTTAACAATTTATTTATAAAATTGAAAAATGTCAATTCCAATAAATGCAATGTTGTAATAAACAATCTACATCCAATGTTTTTATTTCTTTTCAAAATTATTGAAAAATGAGTAAAAGGACTTCAAACTTTATTTTAGCATAGAGATTCCATAATTGCTGGCAAACAGAAAACTCTTCATAACTTGTGACTTGTTGTTCAAAATGGAGTAATTCATAGCTTTTTATGTAATCATAAATCTAGAAAACCAATATCAAGTTTTAATTTTTGAAAAAAGTCATTTCTTTAGACTTGCCTGGACTTTCCGCCGACCACCGACCACTCAAAATCACATTTCACACAATAACATTTTCACCTTGTAGTCAAAAGTCATGAAAATTGTTGGGCCTTTAAGCTACTCCTCGGACATATGTTGTGTGAGAATTTCAAAGAAAAAATTTTAAAATCCATTTGTAGTAAGTTGCCCAAAATTGCTATATTGCCAAAAAAAACGCAGTTTGGTCCTCTACAGGTTAAGGCACACCAATTATTTTCATAACTTTTGACTACATGCTTAAAAAATTATTGTATGATATGTAATTTTCATTGCTCGGCAAATAGCTTGGGTGGCTCATTGTTTTGTTTTAAGAATAACTTTTCTAAAAAATAAAAATTTGAAATTGATTTTTTAGATTTATACTAGCGGTTGGTGCTTGCTGTGCTATGCATTCATCATTAGAATTTTATAAGAATTTCTATATGTAGTAGATAGAATGTAGAACAAAAATCTCAATACATCTTCAAATAAAAATAACTAAAATCTTTGTATGATTTTTTTTTATAAGCAAGCATATATTGAAATGTACAATAGAAATTTATCAAATGATGAATGAAACATATGCAATGGTGAATACTATAAAAGATACACATACATTAGAATGCATTAGACATTTGACTCCATTGTTATAAAAAATAACAACCTAAATTGAAGAATTGAAAAGAAGAACTTATAAATCTCAAAAACTTTGTGAACAACTTAGTTGTTGTGGAATCCAAAATTGCTTCAATTGAATAAATTTCTCAAAATCATTTGGGAGTAGCAATAGAAAATTAAAATCATGAAAGCTTATAGCTCACAAAAGCACAAAATCATAAAAGTGCAAAGAAATATAAAGTAAAGAGAAACAATGGATTTTCTACCTCTATAATATCATCTTGTGGATTGTCTTAATATCACCTTAATTGCAACAACTACATTATTTCTATAATATCACCTTTTGTAAAAAGTGATATTACAAAAGTGATTGCAAACCGCTACTCTATTTCTATAATATCACATTGTGTGAAAATCCAATTTCTATGTATGCATGGTTCAAAATATTCTTACAAAATATTTAAAATAATTATTTTAAAGACTTATTGAAATCATTATCATGYATTCTATTCAAATATATCAAAATTTTACTAATATGTGATACAATGAATGCGACGCATAGCAAGCACAAGCCCCAAGTATTAATGGTAGCATTTTTGATATTACATAGGGAGTTATGATTTTAGTAGTATGATGTACGTGGAAAGCCTTAAATCATTCCATTTTAATTAAGGAGATGAAAGTTATGAGGAGTATTAGTTCTAACTCGTTATGGAATCTCTACTCCAAATAAACTTTTAAGTCTTTTATTTTAACTCGATTTTCAATATTTTTTGAAAAAAATAAATCATACAAAGGAGATTGTTTATAACAACATTACAACCATTGGAATTGTCAATTCTCAATTTCATAACTAAATTCTTAAAAATTTAGTATTTTGAATCATTCTCTATTTTTTTCACACCATTCTTTTTATGTATGTTGCACAATTCCAAATGATCTAAAAATTTTCAAGCATGTGGCCAAATTGGCCTAAAGAATGAATCCAAAGAATTACCACCATTTTGGACATTTTTCCATACAAATGTACGTTGTGAAGTGCATCTACCTATTTTTTTACAAGGCCAAAAATAAATTTTGTTAATTCAAACACTAAATAATATCTTGCAATCATGGAAATTTCTGAGATTATTCCCACATCTTTTCAAACCACCATACTACAAGATCCTATCATTGTATGTGTTCAAAAATGTTTTTTTCTCTAAAATTTGATACTTGTATTGGAAATGACAGTTTTAGAGCGTTTTCTGGGAAAATGTAGTCAAAACCTCTAGGGGATAAAGTGAATTTTTAATGTGAACTTTTCACCATATTGTAGTGTATGTGAGGCTCATTCCCAAGAGTGCGCAACATTAGATAATCAAGATTTGCAATGGACACCTTTGCACAGAATCTCTAATAAAATCCTAATCACTCATTATCAAAATTGAATTTTTGAAACCTTAAAAATAATTGAACAAAATTACAAACTACAATAAATAGTAACTTGGTAAGATTTTATTTAACTTCAAAGTATTATTGACACTAGAATTTGATTTCTTGGGCATTTTGGGGTTAGTTAAGATAGACATCCTTAAAACGCTACAAATTGGTACTCTGCCTAGTTATTATTATAATGGTGGTGAGATTTTCATATTGTCTTGTTGGCAAGTGAAGGAAGTTCCAATGCATCAAAGAATGCAACATTTGCTCACAATATGCAAAAGTTATGAAGGGTCAAAGTTTGATTCTAAAAGCGTTTTTTGCACATAGGTACATAAATGAATTTGGAAATGTATAGAGTGTGAAGATGGCGCTTTTAGTTTGGTGGCGCTTTTGGGTTACCTACCTTATTCCAAGCACACTCAAAAAACACTTTTCAGTTGTATGTTAGTTTCTGTATACACTACAATTTGCTCATGTAGATTGTATGCATACATTGTACGGTATGTTCCCCACGTCACCATGTGGGCCAATTGTGCCACTTCAAAGACATGAGTGCTACGGTAAGAGGTCCGTAAAACACTCGCGGAAAATTGCCCAATCAAGCCGTAATGCTCAATTATGTGGTTTTGCCCCGTAATGAAGGGCCAAGGTGAACTACCCCCCTCATTGCCCCTTTTCTTTATCTCAAGGGAAAACACTGAAATTCTTTTACCAGCCACGTATGACAAAATTTGCATTCAACATCAAATTTTCATCCCGATTGTTCATCCTGGGTAGTCCATAAATTTCTGTTAGTAGTTTATACTGGGCAATATTCTCATCATCAAGAATAAATGCGCCTCCTTGTCGGACTCCACACTCCTTGTTCAAGGAGAACAAAACCCAACAAATTTTTATTAAAAATGAGAAATCAATGAAGGAGATACAAGGCCCCAAAGTTGCAACTCTAAAATGCAGTTTGGTGGACTTAAATTGAAGTTGTGAACTTCGATTGGCATTCAAAAAATCAATACAACTTGGATTGATCTGAAATTTCTACCACACAAACTAGAGGAGAGAATGCAACTTTTCCAACAAGTTGTATTGAATTTGGACCTTGGATGCAAAAGTTACAACACTTTGAATTAGGCTTGAAACTGTGTGAGGACACTTTCTGTCCCCTTTGTCATTTTGGGGTTAAACCATTTTTGTAATTGTTATGACTAGTAAATAAAAATCACCTTCAAATTTAAAAATTTAAAATTTCAATTGTGAAAAAATTCAAATAAATATAAGATATGTATTATAATTGTTGAGAGAAATACTATGTTTTTGAAAATTCAGATGAATATAATGATTATAAAGGCTTTAGTAAAACAATTTATTTTTGAAATGTACGTTCTATTAAAATAAAACTAGGGTAGAGTTACATATAACGGATAAGCATTTCAACCTATAGGATGTAGGAAATTCACCGTGAAAACAGAAAGATGAAGAAGAATACCAAAGAAAAATCCTCAAAAATGAACATTTTATTCTATATAAATTTGGATTTTTCATTTGAACCCATTTTGGTTTGATAGACTCACTTATTATGGTTAGCATTGGCACTTTTCCTAAGCAAAAAAGGAAGAGAGATGAGTGGACAAGAAGGTACAAACAAAGAATTTTTTTCAATGAATAGTGCATCTAAGTGGTCAACCTATAAAGCCATTATCGAGGTGGGTTCAAAATAGGCGTTGCTTCTACTATAATGAGGTTTGATTGAATGTAGAAACAATTCGTCTTCTCACCTTAACCCCTGAACGTCCTGAAGGCCCTTTGTGGCCGTATGTCAGGGTTTTGCAAGTATTTTGGCAGGTTCTAGCCCCATTTAGGCATTTTGATGTACACCAAAGTTGGAGTGCATGAGCAACGACGTCGAATGTTGTGTCCAGATTCTCAAAATACTCGGTACATTGCCAGGAGATGAAGAAAATACGTAAAATCCTCTACAATACGAGGGCGACTACACTGGCAAGGAGACTTATTGAATGTGCAGGTACTGTTCTCCATACGTGGCTGCGTGCGTTGGCAGCAAAAGGCGGGAGAGGGGGATTTCTGGCGGGGGAGCGCGCCTTTGGATTCTACTACGAGGAGCGGAGCTGAGATTTGCTTCATTTTCTAATAGAAATCCTCAGTACGAGGAGGGGTCCGCATGGTGCGATTTTGATCATGGCACAAGGTGTTTGTACCGCTTTCAAGGTAGTGGAAGGAATTAGGGGTTGTGGAATGCTTTCTTTTTCACGCACGACGCAGGACAAAGCGATGATGGTTGTTACTGGAATTTCATTTAGCGGCGCTAAGACAAAAAGATTGCTCATTGCATGGTGTGTTCCATTGTCTAGGGTGCGATTGCTAGGAAGAGTGCCARTAATACAAATTGATCACATTTCTGCCATGATGTTGCCGGATGCACCACCACATTTACAAGAGGCAAAGGTGTTGCAAGCTTGGGCAAATTTGCGTGGTGCGAGCTCTAGGCAAGCTCAGCGCATTGTAGCGCTCTTGAATGTAGAGTGGATGCGTGCACTTTCCTTGCCTCCGCGTACTTATAGAAAAACTGACACTCCAGATTATCTTTGGCTCCGCTACCTTTTTCGTAGACACATCCARCACATTTTGAAGTGGACGACGCGAAGAGAAGAGCACGACCTCGACGATTTTGGAGGCGAGGTTAATATTGTCATAAGGGAGCGTCTGTTTTCCAAGCCCGAAGTGCATAGAGATGGCGAGATTGAGGTCGGAAGCGAGGAAGCGCATAGCAAATCGTCAAGTAGAGGAAGCCAAAAGACCTGTTGCAATGACCGTGACAGACTCGGAAAGCGCAGGTGTGTCCACTTTTCCAGAAGTGACAACACCAGGGATGAACAAGTTACCACCACCGTTGGAGCAAGCGCTCCCGCAACCTTCACACAACCCCAATGTACCCAATCTTGTGGCTATGATCGGCACGGGTCCCTTTCTTGGCAGCCAAGAGTATATGTTGACGCCACCGCAAAGTCCCCAGAGCGTTGCGTACACTTGGGAGCGAACAACTCCTGTGAACGGCAAAGAGTCGGGCTTCTTTGTTCTCCACCTTGGAGCGACGCAACAGTCATCGCCAATGTCCCGAGATCCCCCCAACGTCATCCTCAATCGACCGCAATTGAAGGAGGCTCTTCATGGGAAAATCAGCCGCGTCCGAAGAGGAGAAAGTGGGGTGCGGAGGYGCTTGGAGGATCCGCTGCAAGACCCGGCCACGAATGATGCGCGACCAAGAGGGACCGCGCATGGGCGACGCAGTTCAAGCCGTTCACAAGGGGGTGCGGGCCAATTTGGGCGCGGTCTGCGGAGGCGACCTATAACATTCGATGAACGAGGCCGATGTGCTCCGCTGGCGCTTGTAGGATGGGAGGCACCCAAAATTGAGTCCCGGCAAAGGAGTCCAATTCGGTTGCGGCCTCGAAGTCTCGGCAACAATGGCACTTTTGTCATGCCAGTCCATGGCGACTCCGTCACCAACATTGCAAGCCATACCAATGCATCGTCGCCAGCGCATGCGGTAACACCGCCAAGGTCACATTGCCGTGGAAAGCATGAAGAGGCAGGGGGCACCAAGCCCGAGGATGTTTGTTTTTTCAACCTTGGAGCGAGTCCGCCGAAGACCCTCAGACAAGCGCCAATGCATTCACCGAGTGAACATACTTTTCTCGACAAATGGGCCTTCCAAAGACAGTGCGTGTTAGGGTCCGAATTGAGACACTGGATCTTGACCCCGGGCTGGTAGGCGATGCAGACGGGGTTAGCAGTGTCATGGTCTCTAGGTTTATCACCACGTCACCGGCACACCCATGTTCGAAGTCGATTTTGGTGGTAGCATCGGCACTAGGTCCATCCGCGTTGCTGACAACACTTTGGATGTCGAAAGGGATTTCGGGAAGACGCAGAAGACGCTATTTCTTGAAATTGATTCCACTGCACAAAACGGAGCGATACCTTTTCAGCCTGCAATACAAGAGGAATCCAAGGACAATCCTGATTGGCAAGGAGAGTTTGCTAATTTCTATTATGAGGAAGAAAGAGATGAGATGACCTCTGATTGTGATTCTCCATCCTTCGTTGAAGATCCATTGCAAGAGTTGGGCATATACAAGAATGATGAAGATGTTTCTACTTGGCCATTTGATAGAGTTTTTGCAGACGATCAATGGCAAGATTAGTCCATAACGCTGCTGCAGAACACTCGAAATTTCTCTGGGCCTGTACCGGGCCCGACTTCAGCTGTTTCAAGTCGCCCAATTGATTACTTTATGCGATTTTGGCCTCCTCATATTTTGCAGCGCGTGGTTGATGAGACAAATAGGTAAGTCTTCATTCTTTTCTACTTGTGCATGTCCCTGTATACTCTTCATTAGACATTGTTTGAATTTAGAAGATTGTAATTGAAGAGTAGCCCATTGTAATATAGGATGCGGTGTAGGCGTTAGTAGTCTTAGTCTTTGACATCTTCTAAAGCAGCTCATTCCAGTTGTTTGCGTTCCATGTTGCATTGGACACAKGTATGCAGCCCAACCCTTGCAGCTAAATCCGGCAGTAACAAATGGATGTACAGAGTGGACACCTCTAGACTCTGAGGAGCTATTGGCCTGGTTTGGCATTCTTATGCTAATRGGACTCAAAGAATTCCCCCACATTCGATGTTATTGGGACCGACGGGCATTCTATAACTACCCACTCATCTCCGAAACAATGCCAAGGAAGCGTTTCGAGGCAATCATTCGATGCTTGCACTTGGTAAATAATGAGGCACTTGTGACTAATCAAGCTGACCCAGCGTACGACAAGTTGGCAAAAGTGCGGTGTGTGTGTGAAGCGTTTGCGAGCATGTCCCAGAGTCTTTACAACAATGAATGGGTGCTCACAGTTGATGAGATTATGATTCCATACAAGGGTCRCTTCTGTAACATTCGGCAATACATGAAGTCGAAACCAATGAAGTTTGGTGTGAAGGTGTCGGCCTTGGCTAACTCTGAAAGCAGGTATGAATAACAAAAACTCTCTCCTAAATAATTTTCTTTCTTCATGTGCTTTCTTTTTAGTGTTTAGTCATTGGAGCTTTAAWGCATTTTCATGTGTYTACACTCGTTTTTTGTGCCACAGATATGTTTCAAACRTTATGGTATACTTGGGAGYTGATGCTGCTCGTACTGAGGGGGATTYCGKTGGAGAAGATGYTGTTCTGATAGCAATTGCAGGCCTTGAAGGGCGCGGTCATGTTATCATAACCGACAACTTCTTCACATCTCCTCGGCTCTTCATCAAGCTCTTAAGGCGCGGCTTTTGGGCTACTGGAACGTGTCGCAAGACTAAAAAAGATTTTCCAGCAAGTCTTGCCGGCTTCTCCAACACTTAACTACCAGAGCGAGGCCACTTGGTTCTGAAGATGCATCGCAGCCGCAATATAGCTGCCATTTGTTGGATGGATGCAAAGCCTGTCTTCTTGTTATCCATCGCGTGTGATCCTCTTGGAGACGACTCGTTTGCAGGACGGTGTGTGGGGCGGGAGCGGGTAGAATTCCCCACATCTCCGATACTTTTACAATACCAAGCAGGGATGCGTGGCGTGGACATTGTCGATCAACAACGGCAAGAGTATAGCASCCWGCTACACTYCCATAAATGGTGGCATCGYATTTTCATGTTTATTCTGGATTCCCAATTGCTGAATTCCTATATATTGTACGCTTGTAATCGTCGTGCTCTAGGGTTGCCTGTGTATTCTAGACTTCTATGGCATTACAATGTTGCTGAAGACCTTATTAGGCCCCGGATGGCCGTTGGTCACATTCGAGGGCCCATACGGAACCTAGCAGTAGGAGGGCTTCATTTCAGTTCTGGGCACCCCTTGCTGCRTCGCCGTTGTGTGGTGTGTGCTCGCAAGACTTGTCGAATGTGCCCAGGTTGCGGCGGCATGTTCCAATGCGAGGGTGCATGCTTCCGTATTGTTCATATCCAACGCGGGTATCACGCAAACTTGCAAGGGGTAGCACCATAGTCCCAAATGGTGGTTTTCAGGTCATGGAATGTGAGAAAAACAGATGGTCATGGTGGTGGTGGGGTGGTCACTCGGAGAGCCGAGATGTTGGAGTGGACGTGGCCATTGAAACCGTTGATGATACAAGGTGGTCTCACATAGCATGGACAAACAAGGGTTTTTCTAGAAGTTCTCCGTAGCACAGGCAGTAAGGTTTTGTTTTTTCAATTCCAAGGCAGTTTGTTCTTTTTGCTTTTTTGTTAGCCTTGTAAGCAGGACGTAGAAGATTGAATGCATTCCAATTTTTGTTAGGAATCGAGAGCGTTGTACCATCTCCCGGCTACGCTTGGAAGTCCACACAAAGGATTYATGAATGCTATATGCAGGAAAACAATTGACGTATTAGTGACTTTCTTGACACTGCACAATGTGATATTATGAATCATAACTGATTTACAGTGAACCTCTAATTTCTTTCTCGTGTCAACACATTTTGATGCAAACTCAATTGTCACCTTCCTAGCTACGGTGTTCTCCCCTGAACGGCCAGAAGGCGGTTAGGCTTGTCTTACTTCCTGGAAGCGTTGCCAGCAGGATTTCCTGGCAAAACTAGTTAGCCTCCCGCCAMATCTTGTGTCTCTTACATGGCCTCCTTGCAACGGTTCGTACAGGAGTAACCCGCCAATAGGGATGCCGCAGGAGTACGTAATTAGCACGAACCTGCTGTATTTCCGGGTGACCCGRCCCCTATGCATACGGCGACTTGAATCGCAATTTTCCCACATCCGTTGGYGAATGGGACTCCAATTTTTTTGGGGAAGCTCCTTGCTTGATTATCCAGCCCCCCACCACAGCGATCCGCCAACAGCACCAGCCTGAATTTCCCATAATTCAAAGCACTGTTGCACAAGACAATGCGAGGCAGCTTTCAACACACCTTGATGAAATTCCTAGCATCGCCTCAGTCCACAGCCTCGCAAAAAATTCAGCATGTCCTTAGGCTTACAAGAAGTGAATCGGAGTAGTTGGATTCCAACCTTTACGTCATTTTTCCACTTCTTGAAATTTGGAGATGACCGAATTCAACAGATATGGTGCCGTAGCCACAGAGCCCGAGGGCCGTTCAGGGGTTAAAGGACCAAGTGTTCTTTTGGAGACATTGCAAGCTTCATGCAAGTTTCTATGATCTCCATTTTTATGCGATTTTTTGAAACCCTTTTTGTAGATAAAAAAACACACTAACTTTCTTGAATCTAATTTTTATTTCAATTGGTGCCCAAGAGCAAAAGTTATGCCACACTAAAAGTAGTTTGGCGGTGAGCACAACAAAATATCAAGAAAATTAAAAAACAATTAAAAAAACAATTTCAAAGAAAATACTCTTGTTTGCATGGATACATTTGATTCATTCATCATTTGGACTAGCAATGAGATAATTAAGACAATCTAATTTTTCAAGCAATCTAGATGTCTTCTTAGAAAAATAACTTAGAGGATTCATTTTGGGGGGGCAATTTTCACATCTTTTTCAAAAAATTGTTTGATATGGTTAAGTTTGCTTGCTAGAACAATATCAATAGTGAGATTATGGCTTTCGATTCTATCTTGGAAAAATCAATGATTTAATTTTTATTCTCTCTCTTACCTATTTATACTTAATAATTTTCTAAGGAGTGTAAATGAAGTTTTTTTTTAATAATTTTGTTTTTTGAACTCAAAACTTCAGCACAAATTATTTTTAATCCACAATTTTCAATGCAAAAATTTTAAGTTAAAAAAGAACTCAAAGTCAAAAAATCTAAAAATGTAAGGCACTAAAAAAATCTTGTGTTCTTCATTTCATGTGCGGATATTTTACAATCCATGCAATAAAAAAGTAAAAATTTCTACACTAAATTTTTCTACTTGTCTAGTGCAAGGTCATATGGTTAGATATACAAAAAAAAAGTTTAAAATTTTTAGCACCTTACAATAAAAATGGTAGTTTTCAATAGTTTTTGACAAAAAAAGAGGCCTTGGTCAAGTAAAAGTTGAGGAATAATCTATCACCCAATCAATTAGCTAAGGACTACAATGATTTATTACTATTTAGTTTAGGCTTAAGATTTTAAGCGTCTAAAGTCCATAGCGTCTAAGAATGGTCTTGAATGTGTCTATTACTGAAATTGGTGAAAATATTTAAAGAATTTGAGATTAGCTTGCAAATAGAGGCAACTATGGTATAGAAAAGTCTAATCTTGAAAATTGGATTGCATGTGAAATTTATTAGGTTTCATACATGACTATGTTTGGAAGTCCCAATATGCTCATGAGAAAGGAATAGTTGAAAAATGTATTTTTAGATGCAATAAAATTATTAATTTTTGGCAAGGCCAATGATAGGCCCAATCATAGACTTACTTGGCAATTGAAACCTCGGTATATGGGTGTGGGTGAAAAGAAAATTTGTACTTCACATGCCCTTTAGTGCCATTTTTAGATAATCTTTGATCTACAAGTTTTAGAAATCTAGCATACTTAGATCATGTTAAGCATATCTTTACAAATTTTCACCAATGAAGAAGACTTAGAATACATCTAAGCGTGCATAACCTCTAATATGAGGATCTTTAAAGAATTGATAATCAATAATCCCAACATTAGATGGAAAAGATTCATTCACTCTTTATTAGCCAAAATTGTAGTATATTTAAACCCAAATCTTTCAATTTCTATGGCAATTTGAAGGCTAATGCACACACCTATTGTAAGAGCCTATGACATTGGGCATCATCGAATGAAGGATCCAATATGTTCCGTGTTCACATCACGTTTTATCTCAGTTCTCGACTAGAGTTTCATCAAAGGGAACTTAGGGTAATTGACATATTTAGAGAGTCTATTCATCTACGGACCAAAACTTGACTTCAAAAAGGCATATTGGGTGACATTTAAACTGTAACATAACTATTAAAAGGAAAATTCCATTATTTCTAATGGTATATTCAATTAGAGCAAATTCAATTGACATTGGTAAGGCGCCTCTACACAAATATGGGCACTAGGCAAGTCACCTAAATTTTGATGTTATGGTCTTGTGGGCAATTGAAGTTGCCTCAATGCTAAACTCCTTCATCAAACATAAGTGGAGTTTGAAAAGATAGAAAGGTGTATAACAAACTATTTTTTTTTTTGAATCTAGCCCAAGATCCAAACCAATATGGTAGTTACCCTAGCTTTCAAACGGATGAATTGGGTTGCCCTTAGTAATAAAACAATGGGAAGAGTTGCAAAGAAGAAGAAGAAACGTTATGGAGGTGATGAAAATGCTATACAAACAACAATTGCATCCACAAATCAAAATAAGGTATCTTAGTAATGAAAGAACGGGAAGAATTGCATTGAAGGAGAAGAAATTGTATGGAGGTGGTGAAAATGCTATACAAACAGCAACTACATTCACAAATATTAATAAAGTAGGGTTCTCTAAAAGTATCCTTCCTCTAAAAGTGACCACTAACATCCATCTTCTAAAAGCAACCACTAACACAAAGGTACATTTTGCTTTCTTCAATGTACCAATAGTGTGCATTTATGGAGGTGGTCACTTATTAGTAACCACTTCGTTCCAACTTCAAAAAAAATCATAAACAATTTCACAAAGATCCCCAAACTATGAAACTACTAGGTTTAGATGGCCAATTCCATTTCGCTTCGTACGAAAAATGACCAAAAATTGAATCCAGGAGTTCTACACCGGATATGGGTATTAACCCCTATAGGACTGAGGAATATTTTGGGCAGAAGTTGTCAAAAATTGCCACTTTTTAGGGCAACAAGAAAAAAATAATAAAAAAACTTTTTTTTTTCAAGATTTAACTAAACACGTTCATACTAGACTTCTATGGAAATGTGTGGAAAAAATTTTAGAAACTTCGACCGCATCGATTGAAAGATTATAACGTTTGAAGTTAGGTCAAAAAGTTTTTTTCCAACCTTGCCCATCAAGGTCTAGAAACTCTAACTCCTTCTAAAATGAGATTTTTACACTATACATGGTCATTTTTTTGACATTTGCATCTTGTACCATGTAAGCTACATACTCACCAAATTTCACAATCATAGGAAAAGTTTTGTAGATGCCAAAGCTGCTCGGAAAGTTTAGGGCAACATAACTTTTGATCTGGGCACCCGATCAGGAAAAAAAATTAGATTTTCGGGAAGAGGGTACATAGTTGCACATTGTGTTCAAATTTCATGAACATCCAACCAAAAATGACTTCGTAGGAACCTACCCGAGATATCTAGCATACGTTGAACAGACACTTGGTCTTTTAGGGATTAAGGGGAGCAAACAATTAAAGAGACTTATTGTGGAAAATTGTAGATGTTTGATACATGATGTACAATCCTAAGACACCTCAGTAACTATTGTTGTATAGCAAAGGTAGATATTTATATAGTGTGAAATGTCGATTAATTAGTATGGGTCCCCTTAATACCTCTCTATTTAGTGTAGCTTTCCTTCTAAATGCAACCAGCTCTTAAAAAAAAGTTGAGAGCAGACTACCTTCATCAAGTGAGTAATTCTTCCAACCAACCATGATGAATTTTGAAAGAAATTCCAATTTTTTTTTCATTTCAAAAATCAGGTTACTTAACTTAGTGCAAATGGCCGGATTCAAATTCTGCTTGGGAGACTCCAGTACTTCAATTCCCTCCAGCTAAGATCATACATGTACTGTACTGTACATGTCCTACCGTCGAAAAAGACGGCACTCCATGTTCATTGTCATTTGTGGCTCCACCCACACAACTAACACTGGGCCTCCAAAACTGGAGCCAGGCTCTATCTGGCCAGGGCGAACTGACCCCCTCCTTATTGCCCCTTTTCTTACCCCGGGAGAAAACACTGGAATTGTTTTTATCTGCCACATATGATAAAATTTGCAAATTCTCAATTCATGTTTGCAATCAGCGGCCCCAAATCAGGGTTGCTAGTGGACTGGCCCCCTTGCTCGGCCACTCCAAGTAATTTCACGGGTGCAAGTTAGAGAAAAAGCTCTCCATTTGGGACCCAATTAATTTACCTTGTACATCCCACCTGTGAGTAAGCTTAATTAGGGGCTTTTGATTGCAAATATGAATTACGAACTTGCATATTCTATCTTGTGAGGAAAAGAAAAAAATTTAGGGTTTTACCAAGTGGTCGTGTGAGGGGTCAATTCACCCCGGCCCAAATTTGCTAGCGGAGGTGAAGAAGTACAGAATTGACGTAGCACAAAATATGGGGCAACTCTTACATTTACCTTCCGATGGGGCAATAAGGGGGTTACTGTTTGCCCTAGCCGCTCTCAAGACCCCCCTCCTTGGCGGCCAGGATGAATTGACCCCCTCATTGCCCTTGTCAGAAGGTAAATGTAAAAATTGCCCCCTATTTTGTGCTGCGTCATGTTGGTATTTCTTCACCTCCCCAGTTAACCCCTGAAGTCCCAAGACCATTTTTTTTGTCAAAAAACACTGAAAACTGCCATTTTTGTTGCATTCACCCAAAAAAACAAAAAACAACTTTTTATTAAAATCTAACGATTGGATCTTGTACTTCACTTGTCTTAGATCATGTGATAAAATTTTCATGAAGTTGACCATATAGATTGGAAGATATTAGCATTCAAAGTTGAAAAATATAGCTTTTTTGAACACTCGCTTGCAATTTCAGATGACTTTGACCACCATTTGTCAAAAAAAATTGCACTACACACTTTGAATTTAAAAATTTTGTATTGAAGAATTGAATTGAAAGTCTGGAAAAAAAAATCCAAAAAACATGCCCTTGATTTTCAATCTTTAAAAAATTATTAAGTAGAAATAGGTCCAAGATTGAAAGAAAAACTAAATGGTTAATAGCTCTAAGATGGGATTGAAACACAATAATCCTAATGATGAGATTATTCTAGAAAATAAACTTAACCTTGTCCAACAATTGTTTTTGAAAAATTGTGAAAATTGCATTCACAAATGAATCCTATAAGTTTTCTTTTCAAGAAGATGCTTAGATTGCCCCCAAAACAAGATTGTCCATAACTTTCTCATTACAAGTCCAAATAGAATGAATCAAAGCTTCACATGTAGACAAAAATATATCGTTTCAAAAAAAAAAATTAATTTTGAATTTTCGCAAATTTTTTTTGCTACCCGCCGAGTTCAGTTCTGGGTTTTTGTGGTATAACTTTTGCTCCCATGCACCAATTGAAATTAAAATTATATTCCCACAAAGCTAATTAGTTTCTCTATCTTGTGAGGAAGTTTCAAAAAGTTTCATAAAAAATCAAGGTCACAGGAACCTGCCCGAAATCCAATTTGTCCCCCTAGGGGACAATGGGACTTTAGGGATTAATTTGGAGCCTCTGATTGCAAGTATGAATTCGGAATTTACAAATTTTGTCATACGTGGTAGATAAAAGAATTCCAATGTTTTCCCCAGGGGTAAAAAAAAAGGGGCAATGAGGKGGTCACTTCACCCTGGMCCTCTGTGGCTGTCCAGGCGGTAACTTAACTTACTGTAAGTTCAGTTAAATGCAGAATTAYTTACAACTGGGAGAAAATCATCAAATCAATCAATATTAAGGAGTTAATGATAGGAGGGCAGCTCGTAATTACTCCCTCCCTTTGGCTGCAGGCATCCGTCATTTCGAAACTCCAACCAATAACCAACTGAACCGGCTCCCCCTTTCCAAGAACCAAACCCCATTATGTTACCCCATTCAAAAATTGGAATGAAAGGGGGGATTAAACTAAACTGGGTCATTTAATTAGAATTTAGAGTGGTCATTCAATTAGAATTGAGAGAGAGACGGGGGAGGGAAGGGGAGGGGAGCTCTGGCATTACTGACTGACTGACAAGGCGAGTCTATAACTTAATAACAGGAAGGAAGTGGGTTACAATAACCACCTCCTACTTAAGTTAAGTTAAAGTGGGTTATTTAGTTTATTATGGTACTCAAGATTATTACTAGTAAATTACTACTAAAGGTAACTAATTCAATTAGCTCTCACCACTATAATAATGCGAATTTAGTTGCACTGATGATAAGGTGCTCATTATCATGTAAATTTGTGTCTGAGCTACATTAACTGAATATAAGTTAGTGGACATTAAAAAAAGAAAACAAAGAAGAGAGAAACGGTGTGCATTGAAAAAGAAGGGGTGGTTTCAAAAAAAGAAAAAGAAAAAGAARGGGTAAACAATCAGTCCGGTTCACTTCATGCGGACAGACGGTTCAGTTCAGCCATGGGGGAAGGTTGAGAGACAAAATTCACAATTATAAGATCAATATAATGTGSGCTAGGCTATTTTCATACTAATTGGAGTTCCTTGTGCCATTGCCACACGCATTGAGATGTCAATTGCAAAAGTGATGGTTAAGCCTGCCTTATAATTTCCTTAAACAAAAGTTTTAAGTACTTTTCTAATTTTTTAATCCTCGTAATATTTGAAATTCAATATCTTTTGTATTACCAGTTGCAAAGCCACAAAACAAAGTTCACGCACCCCTCCTTGAAGAGAGCTTTGGGATGATACCTAAAATGTGACTAGGGGATGTATAATCTTGGAGATCTCACCATAACAAACAAACAAACAAAGCTTAACTTAAGGAACTCTTAACTTAAGGTTTTCAAAGGAACTCTTTGTTCTTTTCTTTGTTTCCAACATTGAACAATCCCAACCTTGGATTTCCAACAAGTTTTTCTATTATAATGTCCCAAGTTCTCTTTTAGAAAAACTACAACAACTATCTACATCTATAATTTTGGAAAAGGTCATAGTCATATATTTGAAAATGTATTTTGAGAAATAAGACTTTATTTTATTAGTCACTCATATCACACTTTGGTTTATCTTGGGTACTCCATCTACATGTAATTAGAGAGAGTTTTCAAAGTTTGTTAGTTTTCTCCCTTAGAATAAAGTTAACTAAAAGATTTATTTTGAAGACAAAGATGTGTGTGCTCACATCTCTCTCAAGCTCCTAATGAGGAGTCAAGGTTCATTTAGTCCGTTCTTTGTAATAAACCAATGGATATTCTCTACTATATCAAAARCAAGTAAATGCAATTCCTTCCAAACATAACTAGTTTTTTTCAAAGTTGCCAATGTGCATTCCTTATAATAGTTCCTTCTTGATCTCTTCATGTTCATTAGAGCTCCTTRTACTTAACTAATCAAAGAATAAGATAATAGAAAGAAATAATCTTAAAGGAAATGTTTCTAGATTGTATTAAAACCTTGAAATCTCTACTAACTTTCAGTAATTGTATAAATACAATTTGATCAACTATTCATTAATTCATCAATACAAGTAGAATTTGGAGTCACAAAGAGTTGCCTATCTTTTTCCTTTATCCTTTTGTATTCACTATATTCACTATATCTTCTACAATCTTCTCTCCATGATTTTTAAATTGTAAGCAACAAAATTTGATTATCAAATTCTTCAAATAGGAGTACATATTGACAAACCTTTGCAGTGCCGCACATGTATTAGATTTGATGGAGAATTATTCTTTATAGTCCTATTGATTTTTTTACAAATTAATCTGAGAATGTTTTAACTAGTTCAATTAACCATAAACTTTGGACATATCTACACATGAACTCCATGGGATAGAACATTGTTTATCAATACTCTATATTCCCTTTAACTTGAAGAAAAACACACATATTCAGACACAAATGTTTTGAGGTGTCTAAATTTCCTCCTGTATTCTAAGAATTATTTTCATGCTTTCAGAGCCAATGATAGTAGAACCTCCAATTAGCAACAGTCTTTAAAGTAATAAAACCTTTTAAAATAATGTGTCACAAGGATCCTCGACCGTGTTGCATACTAATGTCATGAATGCAAATCGACCTTCCCTGATGTGATAACCTTTCTAACGAACTATGCCAAACCAGTACTAGCCTTTTGTATACTAAATGCCAAACCAGTACTAGCCTTTTGTATACTAATTATATCAGAAGGATCCTGGACCGTGCTGCATACTAATGTCATGAATGCAAATCGACCTTCCGTGATGTGATAACCTCTATAACGAACTATGCCAAACCAATACTAACCTTTTGTATACTAATTATATCAGAAGGATCCTGGACCATGCTGCATACTAATGTCATGAATGCCAATCGACCTTCCGTGATGTGATAACCTCTCTAATGTATTATGCCAAACCCGTACTAGTTCTTTGTATACTAATTGTGTACTACATATTCAGTTGTACTTTTAAGCGTTCATAAGTGTTTTGGAAATGATACGATATGTTATGGACACAAGACCTTGAATAATAAACCACCCCATTACGGGCCAAACGCGAGCAAACCCATTGTGGACAAAATTGAAATAGAGGTGTGCATTTTAGAACTTGAATGTACACCACCATTACAATTTTGCCCACAATGGGTTTCCTCCCATTTCACCCGTGATGGGTTAGTTTACCTTAAAGCCATCAAAATTTTCGTAACAACTTCTATTTGCAAATTGAAGGTTTTCTCAATTTTTTTTCAAAAAGCTGACCAATTTCATTTTTTCTTCATAAATCCTATGTGCAAATGGTGAAGAATTTGGACTCCTATTTGCACTAATAAGTTAGCAGTGGGATCCCCCTTTAGATACATTGGATATGATATGGCACCCGAGAGATTTCTGCAAAGTTTTGCAGCGCTAGCCCGTGATCATGTCCGTCTTCTCTCGGTAGGGACGTTCCCGTTTACTTTAAAGTTGTCTTTTAATTGGCGGGCATCTGACAGCCCCCCCCTGAAATGGATCATTCATTGCTATATTAGGGAAATCAAAACTCAAATGCAAAGGAAAACGTAACCAGTAGCGAAAAAGAAAAAGGAGGGAAACCAAAAAAAAAGGTTCCATCACTCCCTCTCTCGCTCTCTCTCCTCTTCTCTCTCTCTCTTTCCCTCCCTCGGACTACCCTCGTACACTACTCCGTTTCTTACATGAAGCTCTTTGCTATACAGCTCTCTCATGTTTCTACACCTCGGGTGAAGTTTGTGTGAAAGGAGGGAGAGASAGAGAGAGAAAGGTTTGGTAGAGAGAGAACGAGAAGATAAGCTTGGTTCTCTGTGAAGAAACGATCGAACGAGAGGGGAGAGAGATCAATCAAAGGTAGCTGCGGGAAGGACGGAATCTTTGGATCGAGTGAAAGATTGTTCGATTGTGGAGGGGCAGTCTGTGGAAGGAAGCATTGGTGTCGGCAATGGCAGATTGAGGAAGGGCGGATTACATACAGGGTGGTGTTGCGGGGGGTGACAGGGATGGGCTGCTTCAGTTCGAAGCCCAAGGCCTCGCACCGAAACAACCAYGAGGTTGAAGATCCTGAAAAAGTTGAGCTAGGTTTGTGATTTCYCTATTTCGCAATTGGAGTGTGGGTTGTGGACGGCAATGTGTATTCCACCGGGATTTCATCTTTCTTGKCTCCATTTGTATTTTCGGAGCTGAGTTATTCGTTGGTGATGCGGTACTGTTGAGATCGTCATTACGTAGAGCGCAATGGTGATCGTTCTTTAAGGATGGGAGAGTACATAAGTTTAAATGGTGGTTGCATTCGGGAGTCGCGTGGGTTCCTTGGGCTGTTGTTGGGATGGTTTTGAAYTTGTTGGCAGTTGTTGTCGGTATAGATACTAGGTTTGAAACTCCTGGAAATTTTGGTTTACTGAATTGATGAGATGTTTGTTTTTGGACGAGGAGAGCGTGTGTGATCATGGAGACGAATCTTTGTTGCTTCTTGCTTGGCGGTAGGTTTCTAAGTTAGGTCTCAGGTGGATAACAGTACTGGCGTAGCTTTATGCATTTGATGTATAGGAATGTTTATTTGGCTGCGAAGAGATCTTTGTGTACAGGTCAGTTGAGATCAATTTTTTTTCATCACTCCTGCCATTTGAAAGTAGGGGGTTGCAGGCGAGCGGAAGTGACATAATAAGGAGAGTCTCATTTTACTTGAAGATCATTGGTTACAGGCGTTTATACTAGTCTTGGATTCACCACTTGCTAATAACACTAGCCGACTGGGGTAGTGTAGCAGACGGGATCAGTCCCTAATAGTTATAGTGTACTACCTTTTTTGTAGATATTGTGGTTTGGTTCACTCGGTACCGTTTTTTGGTGTGGTGTTCCACCACTTCTAAATTCTTCTGAACACTTTTCAGATGTATGCTCTACATGGTAGCCGAATTTGGATACTCTGAGCCTGTTTTTCATTGTTGACCTAACGGATGCTTACTTCACCGAGGTAGCGGTAGCGGTGGAGTAGTATCCGAGATGGTTTTGTTCCACGATTCTCAGGTTTGAAGAATATCATGTAGGGGATWGGATTTTTTACTCTGAATTAGGTGAAAATATTTCTTCGGCAATGAGATGAGTCGAAGTTGCGAGTAGACAGCCTTGTCAGTGCTCGTGATCCTTCTCTTTCGGTCAACCAGCATGACAGACATATGCATTGTGATGATGTGCAGAAAGCAATGGAGTACGAGCCGAAGCAGAGGCGGTCCCTGCGTTTAGAGAATATACGTTGGAATCCTTGAAACTAGCTACCAAAGGGTTCAGTGCTGATCTCATCGTCTCGGAGAGYGGTGAGAAGGCTCCCAACTTTGTGTACAAGGGCAAGCTCGACCAAAATCGCCTCATTGCAGTCAAGCGCTTCCCCAAAACAGCATGGCCTGATGCCAAGGACTTCTCGGTAGTACCTCCTTTCTTAATTACACTGGACTCTATTTTTAGAGTACTCGCATACTTATTAAAGAATTTGCTGCCCATTTTAGAATGTAGTCAGTAGTTGACTTGGTGTATTTCTGTAAAATTCTGACCTAAACGCCACTAAAGTTTTCGATTTGTTTTTTGATGTTTTGATTTGGTTTTTGATGTTGCCCATTTTTGCTTCATGAAGTGAGGATRTTATTGAAGCGATTGCCGGTCGGTTTCGCTAATTTCTGAACAATCCCTGAAATACAGGACGAGGCCTGGAAGGTTGGCCAAGTACGGCACGAGAGACTTGTCAACTTGATTGGTTACTGTGCTGAGGGCGATGAGAGGCTTTTAGTTGCTGAATTCATGCCCCACGACACTCTTGCGAAACATCTCTTTCATTGTAAGCGGGCTGTGCTTTATTCTTTTAGGATTTTTGCTTTGTATTCTGACGACTTGACGACGGAAGGCACGGAGTAATTAAGTGTATTTTGGTGTGTTGAGGTGTAATTATAATTTTATGCGCTTAAGCACAGTACAGATATGAGACCAATACGATCCAAATTTGAAATCCCAGGTATTCTGATCAGGTTGAGGGAGATCACTTAGTTTTGATTGTTTTGTTTCACGTTAAGTTCCGGTGACCACATCTTTTCGCTGAAAACGTGGCTATGATCTGCAGGGGAGAAGCAACCAATGCAGTGGGGCATGCGAGTTCGTGCTGCTCTTTATGTTGCCAAGGCGCTGGATCATTGTTCAAACAGTAACCTTCGCCTCTACCATGATTTGAATGCTTACCGGGTGATGTTCGACCAGGTGTGTTTTACTCGAGTGGCTAGTTATTTCGTTAAGTCCTACAATCAGAAGTGGATCCCGATTGTTTTATGTATTCAACTATACTGGGTCGATGCTCTGCTGACTCACGAAGCTTTTGATATTTTTGATGTCGTCAGTTTATTAAATTGAAAATTGAACCAAAACTACACTAATAATGGTATTTAGTGTTATGTTACTAATAGTGTTACTTGAACTYTTACCACACYCACACTAAATTTCAAGTAATTTGCATTTAGTGTTGTGTTCACCACCCCTYAATTCATATATTTAGGCTTATATTTTTTTCATTTCAATATAATGAAATAATAGGTCATACTAAATTTAATTTTGTAAAATAATTTTATCCAATAGTTGACAAGTAGTGTCTATATTTAGTGTTGTAACACTAACTTGATTGTTGACAATTAGTGTTGCCAACTCYTAATACCATTATTAGTGTAGTACTACAAATGTACTATTACTTCTAGGATAATATTAATATATCTATTGCGCTCCCAAGCGCCGCAGAGTTGTTGACTTGCATGACGTTATTGATTTTCAGGACGGCGATCCTCGATTATCTTGTTTTGGTCTAATGAAAAACAGTAGAGACGGCAAGAGTTACAGTACCAACCTTGCATATACTCCACCTGAGTATTTACGTACAGGTAAGCCCCTGATATAGTTCTTGTCGTCTCCTATGATCCTGGTTTTATGGCCCTTGTGCTTAAGTGTGAGCATTTTTTTCTGGTTACCAAATCAGGTTTCTTCAGGTCTTGTGAGGGTCAGAGGCTCCGTTCCTCTGTGGCTGCTGAAGTAGATTGAGACGTGTAAGGCCAAACTCTCAGTATTGGAGTCTTTCAATTAAACTACTAGGTCGATGCGTCTAATTCTTCTTCTATTTTCCTGGGGATWACAGGGAGAGTCACACCAGAAAGTGTAATATTCAGTTATGGAACTGTTCTACTCGACTTGCTCAGTGGAAAACACATTCCTCCAAGTCATGTGAGTTTGYCTTCTCTACTTTGTATTCTTTGTAATACTTGAATCCGTGTTGGGTAGCAACGTACAAGCAATTTTCTGTTAAATGAATCCTTACTCTGGGCGTTCGCGGAGTTGGGCGGTATTTGGCTGACATGATTAACCGGCTGCAGGCCTTGGATTTGATACGTGGCAAAAATATGCTCTTGC
Organism: Pleurozium schreberi; assembly: GCA_006891605.1. NCBI lineage: Eukaryota > Viridiplantae > Streptophyta > Bryopsida > Hypnales > Hylocomiaceae > Pleurozium > Pleurozium schreberi. Next base: position 34,942 of record VACF01000614.1, read on the forward strand.
TTATGGACTCCTACTTGGAAGGGCAGTTCACGACTGATGATGGCGTAGAGCTTGTTCGCCTGGCATCACGGTGTTTGCAGTTTGAGCCACGTGAACGACCGAATGCCAAAATGCTTGTGACTGCACTTACCCCACTTCAGCGGAGAACAGAGGTAGTTGGTCGACTAGTGTCTCTTAATCAATAGCAGGCAGGCAGAGCCCTGAACTAGATGAGGAGAGTAGTGGCACATCTGTCTTTTAACTTTTGTCAGGCTTGCGGAATGAGGTCTTATTTATAAATTGGGACATGCACTTGCAAAAGCCAAATGTTGTCGTAGGTGGGCCAAGACTCCGCCCACTTTGAACATTTGCTGCTTTGAAAAGTACCAGTCCCAGAATTTTGACACATTTTGATTGTTGGTAACCTTTTGAGACTGATTGTAACATGCCATTTCAATTGTTTCATTCAAGCTTCCTTTTGGTTAACACGGTCCCAGGGGTGTTTCGAACATTTGTACTCTGTTTCCTCTGACTCGTGAGAATCTCAGCCTGCCTGATTTAGGTTCTTGATTGTCCTCAGTGTCAATTGAGAACACTCATGTCCTTTCTTTTACTATGGGAATGGTGATTTTGTGCCGATCTTTGGATGCTTGGTGCTCTGGATACCCAGGGAAGCTGTTGAGCAGGTGTCGTGGTAGGTGGGTTAATAAGAGAGCCCTGTCACGACCAGTTGGAAGTCGTTTATGACATGCCTTTGTAGCGTGATTTTCTTGAGCTTAAGGGGATTGTGATTTCTTTAATCGTCAATGCAGCTAATTCCATCGTACACATTGATGGGTATACCTCGGGGGACAAATATGCCACCACCACCTCAGTTGTCATCGTTGGGAGAAGCCTGCTCTCGCAATGATCTTACAGCAGTGCATGAGATTCTTGTGAAAACAGGTTACAAAGATGACGAGGGTACTGATAATGAGGTAAGCTTCCATCTTTTCCTGTTGTTGCTGTTATCTCAATGTTTAGGTTCTTAGCTCTTTGAAGTGCTGCTAAGTGCTTAACTAAATAATCCTTCTCTGATATCGTCTCTTTAACCGGGAAGTGAAGCTATTTGGTGCGTTACATTGAACTTTTCATGACGAGGCTTCGGACTGTACTGAACGTTTCTTGAGAGTTTTCAATAGTTTTCTTTGGTTCCAAGTAAGCGTGGTTGTTTGATTCACTGCAAGATCAAACTTTTGAAGTGGTTTGTTGTTAGATCTTTTCCTACAAATATTGTCTGTTCAATAGCCCACTAGTTTTTCACTGAATTGTTGACTGTTCTAATAAGTAGAGCTTCGGATTTGAGTGGAACTAGATCACTTTGCATCCGAGGAATCTATTAGACTATCTACTGCTTTTGCATTATTCTGCTTCAATGGAAGTAACAAGCAAATGCTGTCACTGCAGTTATCTTTCCAGGTATGGACGAAGCAAATGCAAGACATGCTCAATTCAAGAAAGCGTGGGGACATGGCGTTTCGTGAGAAGGATTTTAAGACTGCTATTGACTGCTATACGCAGGTTTATTACTCTTCCATCTTGCGTGGCATGTGTGTTATTGTGATAATAATGGTCGGGGGACTTGTGGCAAGATGCCGTGAGAATATGGTCAGGGGAATTGGTCTCCATTCAGAATATATGTACTGAAAGTGACATTTGTTGTTGCGGCATTGTACTGGAACCGTGAAMCACATCTGTTTGTGCATTTCTGAATTCAGGTACTTACAGTCTGTCTCTCTTCCAGTTTGTTGATGTAGGAACAATGGTTTCACCAACTGTATTTGCACGCCGGAGTTTATCCTATTTATTAAGTGACCAGGCAGAGGCAGCACTTCGTGATGCGATGCAAGCCCAGTATGTACACCCGGAATGGCCGACTGCATTTTTCATGCAAGCTTCAGCGCTTACAAAGCTGGGCATGGACACTGATGCCAAGGATATGCTAAAGGAGGGTTGTGCGTTGCATGCRAAACTGACTGAAATCATGGGTAATTAATTCATGGTTTAGCGGTTCCTAGATGTTTTCACCTGCTCGGTGTGGTTCATTCTGAAAGGTTTTCGGTGACCATTTTTGACAGATTTGGATTAAATCTCCTGTAAGATGTAGAGTTATGTATTGTGGTTAGACTCTCACAGCCTCTGTGCTAGAGTTGGCCCTTGTAGTTCTGGAAGTGTTACGTATGAGCCTCTGCAGGGGAGGAGTCAAAGGTAGAGTTCTTGGAGGTACTCTTGCTATTTGTTTGGAAATGACTTCGATTTTATACCAAGAAAATACAATGGATCACAGGTGTTAGTAGTCGTCATTACCTGAATTCCTATGAATGATTATTTAGTGTAACTGATGCAGCTAATTAGTGGTCTATGCAATCTGTCATGTCATGCTTGACCACACACGTTAACTCTTGAAATTCAGGGATGTTCACGGAGCCAACTATTTTGTGCAGCACACTGAAATATACATTTAGATGTCAAATGTCAATGGGTTCTTCTCCGGTCTCAAGAGAGAGCACAAGGCGATTGAGTCCCTCTACGTTTAACAGGCTCTCAGATTTCTCGTTTTCTATAGTATTTTTTGTGAAGGTATGGAAAGTATTCTTCTAAATTGCGAGGGGCTAAGCTTAGTTACAAGTTTATTTTGCATATTTTGTCTTTCCTGCCAAGTTCTGGAGTTCATTTTAAGATCCTTCTGACTCGAGTCAGACTGAATTCAAAGACTTGTTTTTTATAGTTTCTGTTTGCTGGTAACTAGGTTAGGATCGGTCCTATGAGCAGTTTTCTTATAGGATTGATTGTGCGCATTCTGGTGAGATAGTTGAAAATACTCCTAATTTCTTTTGCACTTACGCAGATCTCTGCAACAGAGGGTTGTCTGGTTATGTCTGGATGGAGTCCAAAATTTGCTTCGATTTGAATGTCTTTTACAGCTTTTGATAAGGCATGATCATGGCTGTACCAGATTGTCTTACTTAGAGCAATTGCAGAACTTCTCAGTGTCTAAGGTACTGTAGAAGTTGCTATGGACAATATTGGATGGACCTGTGCAGCTTGTCGCCCTCAGACCATGTCATTTGGAAKGCTACTTGAACCTCTTCAAGGTATGTGCAGTTTGTGCAATGACTTGACAAGACTAAGTGTATTCAGCTCTACAAACACTTCTGTCTAGAAAGTCCTTGGCATAGAAAAGTGTAAGTTACTGGGAGRAGAGGTTATGATGACAGGGTTGATCATCTGGTGTGCTCTTTTGTAAAGGGTTTGTTGCCATTGTGAGGTGGCTCCCTCTGTCAACAGTGAAGTGTCTGCTAACGATTTACATGTTCTGATGGAATGAAGATTAGCTAGAAAGTTTGGTATTCTATTCTGTGCAGAATAGAAAGTTACGATTTTCTAAAGAGACTGGAATTGCTTCAGCATTTTCTTGGCAGTAGCAAGAGATTTTCTGTCAAAACCAACCTGTTTAAAAACTTTGCCAAATCTTGGTGATTGTAATTGTGGTGGCTTGATGTTTGTTGGCAACCTGGTCGTCTTTAATCCTTCCAGCTATTATTGTTGACTATGCTGAACTATATGGAACTCTGGAGTTTAAGTTTAGTAAGGTACATTTGTATTTGCAGTGACAATGGATCCCTGAACACAAATCCTGGATATACCGTAGAGAACAACTGGTGACTAKAATTTAATCATCAACCAAGTGAGGAAATCTACTCTGACTGTGTTTTTGTGAAATTTTGAAGATATTTTGAAGGAGCACTTGATTTGAAACTACGGTTGAATGAGGAAAATTGGGGTCTTGAATTTGATCTTCAACCAAGTGAGGTAATCTACACTGACTGTGTTCTAATGAAATTTTGAAGATATTTGAAAGAGAACTTTGATTTGAAACTACGGTTGGGTGTACAGTTTTCATCTCCTTGACTGAACCTGGTACTGTAAYAACACCAACTTGTCAATTCAATCACTCTGGACATATTAGCAAGTGGTGTAATCATGACTTCAGTATGTGTGTATGGCCTTGAATCTTGAATTGAAGTGGTTGTCCGTTTTCACTTATTATCAAGTAGCAACACCTACAATCAATCAAATAAGCACTTGAGCATACTTTGTATCATCAAACTAAATCAGTTTTGGTTGATTAATAAGGTAGGAGGCCTGAAAACTGCTCAGGCTAGCTCTAAAATCGCTCACCTCCACAAATGTACACTATTTTTACATGTTTTTTTTTCATCTTTACAGTAATGTACAAATAGTGTACATTTGAGGAGGTGGGCGATTTTAGAGTCCTATGCCATTTTAACTTCAAAAGTTCTTATCTAAATTCACAAAGCTCCAAAAAATTTGAAATGACTTGGGTTAGATGCCAATTCCACTTGTCTTTCAAGGAAAATTTACTAAAAAAGTATTTCAAGAAGCTACACCTCCCCAAAATTCAGTTTTTGCTCTTAGATGGGGATTTATGGACCTCCTCCCATAGTCGTTGTACATTTTAGGCTAGAATTTGCAAAGATTTTATCAATTGTTAAAATTTATTAAAATCAGGTGAAATTGTCACCTTAGTAGCTTATAATTTTTTGTTTGAAGTTTGCAAGGGAATTGCATACATAGCTATAAACATTTATCTAAAATTGCATTGAACCCCTTCAAGACCAAGGATCATTCGAATTTTCTTAATTATGAAGATGTAGTATATAATGTCACAATTAGAAGAGGAGAAAAACTTGCAAATCCAAAAGAATTCTAATTAGAAATTTTGTCAAGCCAATCTTCATTGTCCTCCAAATGGTCAATTGAGACCCTAGATCTATACTCCCCCTCATCCCAACTTCTCTTAGAACATTTGCAATGTACTTGTGCGGCTACAATAAGTGCACTATGGACCATGTCATTTTAGACATGTTTGCAAAGTCTTTAATGTGACCATCTAATCGTCCAAGATTTCAATTTGAAAAACTTGAACTCTTATAGGTAGTTGATGTATTTAGGATAGTATTTATGTGAGGTGTACATATCTTATTGGAATTGTGGTTTGTTGATATATTCGATAAGAATTTTGGAGGCCCTTAGGGATTCATCCTAACTATTTGGACCAAAATTAGGGTTTAAGGAAACATTGATCTTTGAAGCATCGTATCTTAGTCATTTTGTTGATCCTTAGAAAGATATTGTTAAAAATAAATCAATATCTATTTAAAACGTGGCTTGTAAAATTTAGGGACAATTCATTGTGGAGCATGTGGAGACAATAACCTTTGATATATTGCCTCAAATAGGACTTCCAAATTATATAGGGACACTATTTTGGTCACATGTGGTGTTTAGGGATTATTAACATCAGCAACTACACATGGATCAAACTAGTTCTTTGGAGGTTTAGTTTTGAAGGAGATTCTTGGAAAGTTGGATATATGGGCAATAACGTGGGCACTCTAAATGTGCCACTAATCCAAAACCTCCATCATCACTTTGGGTACATATCCAAAATCAATATGTACCTATGTAGAAAAAATGATTATAGAACATTTGTCAAAAAAGACTTTGATCCTTCCTAATTTTTGCATATAGAATCCAAATGCTGTAATCTTTGGTGTATTGGAATCTCCTTCCACTTGCCAACAATAAGATAATCAATGAAAGTTTGACCATTCTAATGATATAAACTAGGCACAATAACCAAAAAATGGCGGTTTAGGAGGTACCCATCTTATTACTATACAAGATGTAACTTTCAAAGGGTCAGAGTGACACTTGCCATGTAATGAAAGCTTTATCTTGTATTATTGTTTTGAATGTAGTGTATTGTACAATGACTGAGACTTGGAGCATTTTCCATGGCTTGAGTTTGATGGGCTGGACAAGACCATCAAAAACCTATGAAATAGTTGCTTTATAGTAGAACCTCTCTAAACCAATAGGTTCGACACCAATCTAAGTAACAACAATAAATTAGAGAGGCTTATTGGCTTATAGAAGGTCAACTTTAGTCATTTCCTTTGTAAAGTGGCCCAGTCGAGGATAAGTTTGACAACATTGGCTTACAAAAGTTTATTGGCTTGTAGAGGRCCGATTTAAAGAGTTTCTATTATATTAGTTGTATAAAAGGTACTAAAAATCTCTACATTGAATAGGGATTTTAAGCGGATCAATAAATTAGAGAAACTTATTGTGGAAAACTTTAGATGCTTGAAACATGATGTACAATTCCAGACACTTCAATATCTATTTGTGTACAATAAATGTAGATATTTATACAGTGTAAGATGTCAATTAATTAGTATGGGTCCTTTTAATACTCCTATTCAATGTAGTTCAACATAGTAGCACTCAAAGGTAAGCATCAATTATCAGTCAAATTTTTATATACTTTTTATATACTTTATAACTAATTCAAATAAGCTAATGTAATGTTTCTTCAAACACAAATTGACAAGAGCAAAGAAAAGCAATAGGAAGTGTGTGTCAAGTAAATGATTTCTTGTCGTTGTGAAGAAACTCCTCAGTCACCTAACATTTAGTAACTAAGTTAATTCCTAAGTGCCAAGCTTTTCCAAGTTTTTTTTTCCCATGAAAAAAGAGCATGGACTTATAGGCTTATAGTTATCCCCAATGAAGCAAATTTAAAAAAATCTAACTATATAAATGTTAAAAGATCTTTCTAATTAGTATAAATATCAATTTTGAGTGTGAAATTGCATACGAAGTGTGAGATTACAATAAGAGAAATGAGCATATTCTATTTTAGTATGTTGCCTCTTTCCACAATGTTTGAGATATTTGCATTTAAGAGTTTGGGGTTGACATGAACAACTAAAAATTGTGTTAGCACACTAAAATGCACTTTTGTAAACCTTCAATTTACATGAAGAGCTATCAAACTCATTATAGAATCCATTTGCAATTGTTAAAATACAATTTTTTTTATATGTAGAAATTGCAAATAGCTCCAATCAACGATAGAATGTTCAAATTTTCAATGTTAAAAATCATGAAAACACTTTTTCCTTTCTATTGTGACCATTTTCAAAATAAATGGATATGTAAAATATATTAGATCTCAATTTAAGTGAAATTGGCAAGCGTTGTATAAAGCCAAGAAATCAAGTAAAATTTGTAAGCTTTACTCTTCCACTAATGGTAGCTATATATGCCTGTGAGGATTCTCTCAAAAATCAAATATTTATCTTTTTCAATGAAAAGCCTTCAATAGTTAACCTTCAGTATTGCTCATAAAGTTTTTTAGAATGGTCAAAGGAATTTAACTGCCCAAACCAAAATGAGTAAGAGTTTAGAATGACCATATATGGTCACTTAGGCTATTAGGGGTCAAAGCTAGTAGCACCTGAAATCAACATAATATTAAGAGTGCTCATGTCTTTGGTGTGGTCACATTCATAGTGAAATTTTTGTTCAAATAGATTGGAAAATTGGAGTGAAACATGTTGCAAGTAGAATATGAATGTTTTGCAATTGGAGAATCGATGTTAGAAATTTTCAAAGCAACATGCCATTTGTAGCCTTTACTAAGGTAAAACACCCTATTGCTGTCAAGATGATCCATAGTGGACACCTAACGGGACATGTACAAGTAGTGCACATCTAAGGAGGTGCTTTATTTTAGAGCCTAAGCACTTTTAGAACCTCCTACCTTAGAAATTATTGTGACCACTTTAGGTGATTATGATGAGCATTTTGAATACATTTTTTGTTGGTTATCAAAGAGCCTATTGACTCTTTTGGGCTGATCACTTAAAAAATTCATAACTAATCATACTTTGTTTGGAAAACATAATTTCAATTGCTCTCACTATTTCTCACATTTGTCTTCATTTAGGAAAAAATTTGAAAAATTTCAACAATGATATGAAAGCAAACTCCAAATTCTAACCACAATGGATTGTTTTATCTTATAGGGCGTGGACTCAATATCATGAAACAACACATTTGGAATCTTGAAGCAACAAATAGTAATGCATAAATAGACGTGCATGTGGATAACCTCCTCTAATACTCCATTCAAATTCTAATTAGAGGTTTTGGCAAGAAAATGAGGTTTATGATAGATGCTAAGAGCTTTTTTTTTTTGCAAGATTCCATTTTTTCCATGMCTTTTATTTGGAAACAATTTTTTTTAATTAAGGCATCTATTTTCAAAAATATGTTTGTCAAAATTTACCATTGAGTATTGCACAATGAGAAAAGTTTAAGAATCTTTGACCTTATAGATTACAAAATTGTAGCGTTTGAAGTAAAGCAATATAGCTCYCCTATAGTCTTGTTTGACAAAGTCAACAAGCTTTGGTTCTCTTGGAATGATATTTGCGTTAAATTTTTTAATTTCTCATTGCATGTTATGTCATGTTTTGATTGTTACTACGTTTAACATTCTTGCCAAATTTCAAAAGTAAAACAAACGCTAGCACAAGTTGTCTGAATTTGCACCCCATACCCATACCCATTTCATTTTATTTTGGGTAGAATAACTTCTGATCTAGGCACCCAATGGGAAGAATAAAAATTCATGCAAAAGCAAGTTACATGCAAGTTTTGAACCTATCCATTCCAAATTGACGTCTTGAAAATCTACAAATTTTTTCAATAATCACATGAGGAGTTAAAACCCACAATAAGAATCTGTTCTATAGATCTGCTTGTACAGTCATTCTCTTATTGTGCCTGGTACCACAATCCCAAGTGATCTAAGACTTGACTTTGTGCGAATAATTGACAAATACCCGCTTAATTAAGCACATTTTTGGGTACTAATCCTTTAAGAAAAGTCCACAGATGATGTTGATCAATGCAAAATCCATGTGAATGGCATGATGATTGTTGAATCTCGCATATAAATTCATGGTACCAATAACAAAATTCCCTGCCCTAGTGAGTGTGCATCAAACTACTTGGATTCAAGGGCGGGGGTTGAACCGACCCCTCCCTCAGCTACTCGGGAAAACCCTGATTTTTATTTATTTTTCAAGCATGATAGAATTTGCAAATTCTGAATTCATATTTGCAATCAGAGGCTCCAAATTAGCTAGGGGAAGTGTATAAGGTAAATCAATGAAGTCCAAAATAGGGGGCTTTTATTTTACTTGCACCCCTAGAATGACTTGGAGTGGCCGAGTGAGGGGGCCAATTCACCCCGGCCAATTCAAGGTGGAACATACAATAGGAGGTTCACAAAGGGCACCCATTTTAACCCTTAAAAGGATGGATTGGTGATTGTAGAAACCATCCATTCTGATACCGTTGAAATCATTGGCTTAACCCCTAAAGGACCAGGTGTTCGTTCAATATATGCAATAAATCTTGGGTAGGTTCCTATAAAGTCATTTTCGGTCAAATGATCATGAAATTTGGACACAATATAGAGCTATGTACCTGCTTCCTACAAATCTAAATTTTTTTTTGATTGGGTGCCTGGATCGAAAGCTATGTTGTCCTGAACTTTGCGGGCAGCTCAGACAACTTCGGACAGCCTGAGCAAAACTCTTCCTATGATCTTGAAATTTGGCGGGTATGTAGCTTACCCGATACAAGATACAATTGTAAAAAAAATAACCATGTGTAGTGTAAAAATCTCATTCTAGAAGGACTTGAAGTTTCTAGGCCATGTCGGGTAAGGTTGGAAAAAAACTTTTTGATCTAACTTCAGACGTTATAATCTTTCAATCCGTGTGATCAAAGTTTCTAAAAAATTTTCCACACATTCCCAGAGAAGTCTAATACAAAATTGTATGGTTGAATCTTGGAAAAAAAACTTTTTTTGTTCATTTTTTTCTTGTTGCCCTAGAAAGTGAGAATTTTTGCCCCAAATGTGCCTCGGTCCTCGAGGGGTTAAAAAAATATCCAAAAACACTCATTGGAAGTCAAGCTATTGTAGAAGATCTCTCCTTCCCACCCCTATTTTCTGAGGACGAATAGTTGCACTTTTGTCCTATAGCACAAGAGAATTCCTCATCATTCATCGGATGTCAAATGTATGTGGCATTGTTTGTAGGTTAAGGTCTGATAATTAGCTTCAATGGGTGTCAAAGTATTGCAAATAGGCTTGTTCCTTGATTTTGAATTGTACTCTGAAAAGTAAAAATTGTCGCCCGGGACTGTGTGTCCTCTAGTTCTCTGTACTCTTTCCCCTTCAATGGAAATTGTCCATCTGTTTCAAAAAACAAAAGAATAAAAAAAATTACAAAAAAATGCAGTTAGATTACTGTAAAAAACCCTGCAGACCACTGTTATTTTTTGTTTTTTTGTTTTTGTCTGTAACTTACTGTAACTTTGCCTTTCTGGGTTCCCAAAATATCTCAGATATCTGCTGAGATTAGAAGTTACTGTCCACAACTGAAGATTCAAATTTTAGATCAGAACTTGAACCTATCAATATGACAACTTACTGCAACTTCCGAGTCCAGTTTGAAACCATGATGGTACATCAATGTACAATTCAATCAACGTCCGCAATCCAAGATTATTTCCTCCCTGGTACACAATCGGCGCTTAAACTTACATTCGACGAGACGCGGCCCTAAGTTAGTAAGGTCCCAACTCAACAAAATTGAACCGGAAATGCCCGGTGGTCCCCGTGGATATCATCCTTTTGGGTACCATGTGAATTGCTTGCTTAATCCTTAAAGGACGGACTAGTGACCGTGGAAATTATCAACGTTGATGCCGTCGGAATCACTAGTTTAAAAAAAAAAATCTGAAAGCAATCATTGGAAGTCAAACTATTGATTGTAGAAGATCTTGCCATTCCTCCCTTAATTCCGTGGATGAATAGTTGCACTTCTATGTTGTACAATTTGATTCTATGTCATTCATCAGACGCAAAACGTCCACCATGTTGTTCAAGGGTTAAAAATACCTTAAGAACACTCTTTGGAGGTCAAACCATTGTGCAAGATGTCCCCTTGGTGAACAAGAAATTCTAAGAACGGACATCTATACATTTATCTTCCATAGAGAGATTTTTTTGAGTGGATAGTCACTTACAGGGGACAATCCGATTAGTTTATTGAATTGTTTATTTGTATTATATAAGATGTAAGTTTATTTGTATTACAGCCTACCCCCAAAGTGGATTAGTTAATTCATATTAGTAATTGATAAGTACCCCCTACATACAAATATTTGTATTTTATAGGAGTAGTCCGACCACCAATTGATATGGTATATATTAGTATATTTCGTATCCATATTCCATATGGACCTATATTTCATGTATGTATTTGTACTTTGTATCTCTATTTGTATCTATCTTTTATATACATATATGTATCTTAGAGTATCCATATCCCACTATATCCATATCGTATTATTTATTATTATTGTTATATTCGTTATATTGAGACTTTTTGTAGATTTTGAGACAAAATGCTAGTTATTGGAAAATTCATTGAAAAAAATGGTGATTGAAACCGAAAAGTAATAATGCTCAAATAGTGATCCTATATTGATATTCTAAGAGTTGCTGTTGTTACCTATTAATAAAAAAAATACTAGTAAAGAGATAAAGCGGTTTATCTATTGTATATCAAGAGAAAATTGGAAATTTGATGAATTATAACCAATGGTCTAAAGGACAACAATGGACGGCAAGTTATCTATTTCTGATCAAGAAATCATTSAAAAGTGGTATGACAAAATTTCAAAGAATAGACAAAGGTAGATTTTTTTCTTGAGGGATGACATTACTATATCTCGAGGGATGAAATCACTTTTGGAAATGAAAAAAAATGATTTTCATCCAAAATAATGTATTTCATTCATAGTTGTAGACGTAAATAACTTTATTATTCTTTTGAAGGTAAAATTTCAGTACTACCTGATAAATATAAAATATAATATTCACTCCTAATGAGGAAGTTGAGGAGCATCATGCAACCAATGCTCCTAATGAAGGAATTTTTCAAGCAATTTATTATTCCTTAAATTCAATGATTTTTTCAAAAGAATATTTGACAACATATCTCCTATTTATAATGGATGAAATTGCTACATTCCTACAAAACCATCGGAGAGCAACACTCAATTTCATTAAATGTAGGAGTTATCATCCCCATTTTACATGTTTAATCCATATCCATGGATTAAAACATTTTTTTACTTCAATAATGGTATTTCTTCTACACTATCCTAAATAAATGAACAAAAAACCCTACTCGTATTTTTGAAAACAAAGAAATTTGTGAGTGCAATCAAGAGTCCGAGATTTTTTTCTATGGATAATTTTTGAACAATTTATTGTTCAAAAGCAATATGATTTTTTAGGGAGACTTTGATGTTATATTTTCCTGTAGATAAAATATTATATTGATGCACACTTGCATGAATAGAAAATTACTTCAATCCACATTTTTGTATTTTATCCATATCTATGGATGAGAAGAGCTTCATGACTCTAGTGAAGAGTATTGTTTGAGCCACCTATAATTAATGAAATAAATTAAAATATGCTGTTCTCATCCATGATAATGAGAAAATTGGTAGGTATGCAACCAAGAATTTTTCACACCGAGGTTTTCCATWGAGCAATTTAGAGCTCAAAATTGATAATTTCTTTGAAGTAGAATTTATTAAAACACTCTTAATAATACAATTAATAAACCTTCAAAGTTCTCAATGATATTTAGAAGCCCAAAATTGCTTCAAAATATTTGTACCCAAAGCAAGGCTAAAATTGCCATCTAAAATGATCAATTTTATGATATCTTAGTTAAATTATTAAATCAAGTACATCTTAAAATTCTAGAGTGAAAGTCTCCAATGATTACTAGTTTAAGGTGCCTGTACTCCGAACCATAGTTTTATTTCCATTCCCCCTAAAGGTGAAATTTCAACTTCTCAACTATTTTAGAAAAAAGAATATGTSTAGAACTTGTATGATTTGGTTAGTATATTTGAAAATGGGTCAAGAATACTTTAAAAAAATCTTAACCAAAAAACTTTTATATTCATTTTAAAAAATGATTATAAATTGGAGGGTTTACATAATGAAAGAAAACTAATCCACATATAAATTTTACAAGAAATTGAGAATTTTATATGCTAGTGGTGCAATTGTTCTAGTAAACAATAGGTATCTTTCTTTTTCTATTTTCATTTGAAAATTTTCAAAATTAAGTTTAAAAAACAATTTTATATGTTACATCTACCTTCTATTGTCTGCAAAATAAAAATCCTCATAACTTTTGCTTCATTATTTGGAATTTAATGGTACAAATGAGAGTACAAATGTGTTTGAGTAGATGTCATTACATTAAATCCAATAAATATTTAAAAAATGTCATTCTAGCTACATCTTTTGACTTTGAAATCAAAATAACACTCTAACTTTTGCAATATTTATCAAAATGACCTTAAACAAAACTCACATGTAGGTAAAGGATTGATCCTAAAATTTCATACAAAGGTTCCAAATTGTGAAGTCAACAAGCCAACAAGGCTTGCCTTAGTCATGAAAAAAATCCAAAGTAGTGTCTTTAGTCCTTTAGGGATCAAATTGCTACATTCCTGCATTATCTTCAAAGATTATTCCTCAATTAGAACAATTTGAGTTATCATGAGTTATCATCCAAATTCGGAATGAATGTATGTCCATTTGGATGAATTAACATATTATCATTGAAAATGCTTCATCAATGTCTATTGACATAGTAGGGGAAGTCAACCTTTCAATGAACTCAAGTCAATTAGTAGAAAATTTAGTTTTTTTTGTTGATTTGGTTGCTTTGGTCTGGTCACTTTTTGAGAGAAATCTATTGATTTGAAAAGATTTCAACAAATGTCCATCAAAAAGTGACCAAATCAACAATAAAAATGAACTTTCTACTAGTGCTCGCTTGAACATTACTTTATTTTTTAGGGTGAATAAAGTAGACAAGCCTATTACCAACCTAATTCGCAATGTGAATATCTTTGGGCCTACTCCAAGAGGGGCATATATTTTTCAAATGTGTGCACATGTTTCACAAATCTAATCCAAGTGGAATAATAATTTTCTAATTAAAGTTGTAATTTCTGTGAATTTTCAAATTGTTTTTCTTGAAATTATAGAACTACTGATAGAATAGAGCCATAAATGTCCCATAAACAACCCATAATGGCCAAGTTAAGAACTAATTATTTAGTCATAAAATTAACAAATTTGGATTTTTTTGGATGAAATTGGGGCCAAAAGTAGGTGACAAAATTGGGCTCATCTATTGGTAGAGTTGGGCAACAAACAAAATTGGGCTAGTTTTCTTTATGAATTCTTTTAGAGAGTTTGTTGAAAGTCTCTCCACTTGCAAAACTTCAATTTGTTGCCTCGTTGCATTGTCATTAACCTCTAAAGGATCATCGTGTTTAGAGGCCCAAAATTACTTTAAAATACTCATCCCCAAAGCAAGGTCAAAATCTTTGCCAGTATGAATTTTTTAATAAATTCAATTGTAGGATCTTTTGGTTAACTTGCTCAAGTAGATTGTACCCAAATTTAGAATGAATTTTTTTACCAATTGCAAGTTCAATGTGCCTAAACTTCAAAATGTAGACTTTTTCAGCCCTTCCAAAAGATATAATTTTGTCTTTCAACATTTTTAGAAAAAGACACATATGTCCTATAACAATATAGTCAATATGTTGTAAAATGGATTGAGAACTTATGAAAAAAATTTAACTAATAAAATTTCATATTTATTTTTTAAAAAATTGTAAAATGGAAGGTGTTACTTACCCCCTAAAGGACCAACATGCGTTTTTTGGCAACATAGATATTTTGGGCAGGTACGTGTGACTGGAGATTTGCATATTTTGGGCTGAAATTTTATTAGAACTTGGGGACGAGGAATATCTTTAACACGCACAAATTTCATGACATGCGAAAATATGAGTCAAAAGTTATTGCATAATATGTTGTTTGTTTCTCAACTCGGGCAGTCCGGGCAGATCTGAAAAAATCACCTTTTTAAGAAATAAAAACTTGAAATTTGTTCTTTGGATTTATATGTACTCAAAAAGCTTTGGATCATTGCATTTCAATAGTTGAGATGAAAGTTATGAGGCTTTGTAGTTTGCGGGCAGTTATGGAATCCCTACGCCAAAAAAAACTTTGAAGTCCTTTATTTTATTGAAATTTCAATATTTTTGAAAAAAAAGATAATGCTATTGGATGTAGATTGTTTATTACAACAATTCAACCATTTGGTTTGGTTTTTCTTTAATTTTATAACTAATTTATTAACAATTTAGTATTTTGAATCATTCTCTACTTCTTTCTACTTACTACTTTTTTTCCTATATGTTGTACAACTCCAAATGATCTAAAATTTTTTAAGTATGTAGCCAACTTGCCCTGAAAAATGAATCCAAAGAATCACAACTATTTTGGACATTTTATTATAATTATCTGACCTTGTGAAGTGTAGCTGCCCGTTTTTTCGCAGGGTCAAAAAATGGATTTTTCAAAAATTTGATACTTGTACTAGAAATGGCAGTTTTGAAGCATTTTTGGTGAGAACATAGTCAAGGAACTTTAGGGGTTCAAGAAAGATAAAACTAATGTGATACTAACCTTTGGAAGAATTTGAGAATTATTAATCCCAACAATGAGAATATTCTAGAAGCAATTTGTATTCCTTACATTCATTTTTTTTTTTAATTTTATAAGTTTTTTCTACCTTCCATGCTCGCAAAACAGCCCTCTTCATAACTTTTAGCTCATTATTCGGAATTGAATGGTTTGATTTTTTACAATAGATATCAATCTATCCATTTAAAAAAAATTGTTTTCATATTTTCAGAAAATATTTATTGATGCCCATTTTGACATTGAAATTGAAAAACACCTTCAAACATTTGCAATATTTATTTGAATGACATGAAACAAAGCTTCACACATAGATTAGGATGAGTAGCATCTATATCAAAAAATTCATGCAAAAATTCCAAACTATGAAGTCAATAGAGCCTGCCTGAGTTCTCAAAAAGCCCAAAGTATTTTTTCTTGTCTTTCAGGGGTTAAACTCCATGAAGTCACCATGCTAACTGTAATTGCCCAGCTAAGCTTCATGTCTAATAAGGTAGACCAATCCATTACTTCTTGCTTCCGAATTTCATCACCTTATATTTGGCCCCAATTTTGTCCTATCTAGGATCTGGGAGGAGATGCCTGCCATAAAGGAGGCTCCACGTGGTGGGGGCACACTAACTTAATCACAATTGAACCTTGAGCCCAGTTCTGTTAAGTTAAGCTTATCTTAGTCAGGCAGTCAGAGAAATTAGTGAGCGAAAACATCAGTAACTTTCGGTAAGTTAGTGAGTAGAAACTTACACCCGGCTTGCCCAGCTGGTTTCCTCTGGTTCTGTGTGCTCTTTCCTTTGCAATGGAATTTGTCAAAGTGTTTTCAGAAAAAAGAAAAAAAGAAAAAAGGAAACAGGAAACTTAAACCCAAAACAGTCAAAGTAAACAATTTAGCATAGTTGGAGGCACCTTTTCCTGGAAATAGTATTTTTGTAGTATTAGCGAGTGAAAATCATGGATATTAAAAAAAAAAATCTACACTTTTGGGTGTCCTATGTAACTTCAATCAATGATTTTTCAAAGTGTAGGCTCCCTAGGCCACTAAAATTTTCCCATAGGTGGACCCCAATCTGAAATCTGCAAAAAATAGTAGTTAGCGAATCAAAGTGAAGTATGTGTCCTTCAAATGTGTCAACAAATAAGATTTAAGCATTTGCAGATTAATTAAAGTCTAAGGACACAATTAGGGGAGTCTAGGATACAAGGAATGGGAACATGTGTGCTAATGGATGTTTCTACCTTATACGGTCAAACTTCATTGAAATTTTTACAACATAATCTCACACAAGTTAGGTACAAGATCCTATGGTTGGATTCTTTAAAAAAATGTTTTTTTGCTTTCTTGGATGAAAGTAGCAGAAATGACAATTTTGATTGTTTTTTTGAGAGAAAAATGGCCTTGGTTCTTTAAGGATTAATGAGGGCAAAAAATTAGAGTCACCTATAAGATAAAACAGCCCATTGTGGTCAAAATTTGGAGACTACCCTCATGCCATTTGCTTCATTAATTTTTCAATTTTTTTTTTCTCATAAAGACAAGTGTGAGAAATAGTGAGAACAAATGAAATTATATTTTTGAGACAAAGTATGAATTAGTTATGAATTTTTGAAGTGATATGTGCAAAAGAGTCAATAGGCTACTTCATAAACAACAAAAATTGTATCCAATATGCTCATCTTAATCACCTAAATTGGTCACAATAATTTTTAATGTGGAAGGCCTTGAAAGGTCACTTCCTACAATGATTTACACTCAAAAAGTAGGGTGCTCCTAATGAGGTCACTAATCACTCCATGGGGGTCACGTTAGACATCGATTATGGTCTGAAAAACTGTCATGGGGTCATTAGATGTTCACTATAGGTCATCTGACTGCAATGGGATGTTCTACCTTAACATTAGTGTCTCTACAATTACATTTCACCGTACAGTTGTTTTATAAAATTACGAGTACGGTAACTTTGATAAACTAATGTCACACGCATTGATATGACAACTCAATGTTCCATCCTTCCACTTCTAAGCTTAACACATCCTGAGTGTTTTGGTGACTACCTTGGTCATGGGTGGCCACGTAACAAAGAATGCAACTATTGAACTATTGATCCAATAATCAGAGTGTTTTGGTGACTACCTTGGTCATGGGTGGCCACGTCCTTCCAGGGTTAACATCAATCAAGTTGAACAGAAGAGGCACATTAAATGAAAGATAGAAACGCGTTTCATCCGGAAACATACGGGAATTAGGACAACTTCCCAAAAGTGAGTTACGAAGAGCGATTGCCATAGCYACTTCAGAAAAAACGAATAATATTAAAAAATGCCCACAAGTGGATAAGATTAGATGGTATTTGAAACATGAAACCTACATGAATATTTGATCATSTGTCTWTGGTTGTTCTAGCACACCACAAGAGACTAACTGCTCGCTCACAAAAAACTGAACTTTAACCCGTTGTACGAGTTGTGGTGCGAGAGGCCAAGTGCCCAACCCACCGTACATACCTCAATACTAAAGGAACCTCTCTATCCTGACTTCAAGCTATTTAGATTGACAACATTAAGGATAAATGCAGCCACAAGAGTAGATCACCCCTCGTTACAGGAAGGTTGACTGCAGCAGCAACACCCCTTCCCTAATGTATCCCGTCCTCATTCTGAAAGCACTGATTTTGCATACAGTTGTCATTGTTCTGAAACCTTCAATATTGTGCTCGTACGATGGCCTCTTGAATGGTGTGSATTGAAAGTCGGCGTCTTTGCTCATGACACAGACATGGACATCACTTGTCGAGCAAGTTCAGGAGAATTCTGCAATAATTCCCTAAAGTTACTCTCAACCTCCTTCATTTGCCTCTCCAAGTAWTCCTTAGAGCCCTGGAGGCCAAACAATAAACACAACATCAGAAAATATTTAGATATCATTCGTAAGTGCTAACATGGCCCAAAGTGACTACTTCCATGGCCATAGGAGTTGAAATAGATCATTTAAAAGCATCGAGTAAGGTAACAAAATGTACCAATAGAAAAGAAGAAATCATACCCTAGCTTTTCGAAAATAGAAATATCATTCGAAAGTTGCTATGATTATATTAGGTACCAAAGTGGACTTTCAATTTTTCACTTGGGCACTTAGAGCTTAAATAATGATCACGAAAAAGTCTGCCACATGCATGACTGATTAGTGAACTAGATGATCGATTAGCAAGGGTGAAAACTTTAGTTAACATAAGAATAAGCAGTGAACAGACAACAGCATTACCACTAGTGCGGCAATGGCGGAGTCACACTCGTCAGCTTTCATATGCTGCTCTTTGATAAGGTCATCCTTTGGCTCTAGGACAAACCTGTAAACAGAAAATTGTGTCTGGCAGAATTTAGWGCCATCTGTCAAACACTCAGACGCTCTTAGGGACAACAAGCTCGAATGSTGACTGAGGCAGCAATATTCCAGTGACATCAGACGAACAAACGGTTGGTGAAAACACGTTCAGACCAAAAATTGAACAACTGACGCCAATAAGTAAAATCCTTCAATGACCCGTGCAGCCTTTCCACAAGTTTCCCMACTCAGCTAAATGTCCTCAGAAGTGTCACTCAGATCGAACAACCAGCAATGTTTAAAACTCCACTYCACCACCTTACGGAAAAGAATGCCCTTTTAATTCCACCATCCATAGGGCACACAACTGTCAACACACATGTAGAACACATGTAAGTGCAGAATAAACGTACGCTTTTCCTGCACAAATGCACGAGCACATTCACGATCAGGTACTTGCATTTTACCGACTAACAGGCAGTTATGCTATAAACTCAAGAGCTTTTTCTTCAATTATGATAGATTTTCATTGCGGTGTTTCATATATGATGATTTCTTATTTGAAGTGTTTAACATGTATGCTTCTAAGCATGTAATCCAAACTAACTTAATTTTGAATTCATGTCAGAATTCAGAAACCACAAAACTATAATCAAGTTGAACAGCAGTTCTTCCACGGCCTGCTTTGAACCAAAGGAAAAACTCAAAAGTCTACTCAATCGAGGAGAACTTTGGGGTTTGGGTATATGAACTATAAAGTCCAATATTTTATATTAATTTTTTTATAAATGCAATTAAAGAGGCAAAAATAACCCTCTAAAATGAGAAAAATACATGAGATTTAAGGACTGATATGAGGTAGAAAGAGAAATCCACATAGTAATGAAAGGGACTGCTGATTTTACTGCTTGTGCAATAGGATTCTGAGCTAATACGTATACTCCATTGTGCAAGTTCGAAGCTGACATTTAAGCATCTATAACGACATCGAGGAAAGCTGACTATTACAGGAATTTGAATATTCCATGTCTCCACTGAAAACGAAAAAGACGTTGCTTAAAAACGAATGCGCGGATCAAGCATACCAAGAGTTCGAAAGTTCACTAAAATACAAAAAAAATTGGATTTTGAACTTTGAATTGTTACATTTAGAATGTTAAACAGATTAGACTCAAGAATTACAGACACATCGGTCTGTCAATCAAACGGTGTCTCTCCTTCTACAAGAAAGTTGTATGCTTAGTCTCACATTATTATTTATTTATACATAACTTATTATCTTCATCTTCTCCGTCTTCTTACAATTACAACATGGTATTAGAGCAATTAAATTGATTTAAGAATCATGTGCTTCCTTGAAATGCCCAAAATCAAACTTCAATCAAGTGAAGATGTATTCGACTTATTGGTCGTAGAGGAAGAGGAAGTGCAAACTGAAATCGAAAATCAATTTTGCATTTCAGACATATTCTTTCAATTCTCTCTTCAAGACGGATTCTTTCAAATTCCTGAAACCACATCACAAGATCTTGAAGACCTATAAGATGAATAACTTTATGAGCCTACGAAATTCGAAATAATTCTATACGGAAGTTTCAACGCACCTGTAGGCTACACTGATGTAATTACTCAGTCTGGACAATTCGACACATCTGGCCCATTCAACGAAATGATCTGACAATTTTTTGTTGATAAAGTTCTTTGAATCTCCGCTTTATTAGCATCAACTTGGAAAGCAAGCTTGGGTTGCTTCACGCCAAGTATGGCCTCGCCTTCCTCCAATTCGGCTCCTCGAGCCCATAATATTCATCTCCACATTGCCTCGTACTATGCATCATGGAGCATAAAAATTGAGATGCTTCTCAGCAGGTCGGAATTCAGGTCCATTGTGGACGATATGAAACCTGCGCCTTCTTTTTTCAACGTTGCCGTTTTAACAGCTTGGCATTTGAAAGATTCCAAAGCCTGTGCAGACATCCTTCTCCATTGTGGGGAAAACCAACTGATTGCTTTGTGACCCCTAGCAACTTCAAAGCTAGTTTGGGATTGTCTTGAGAAAATTGATCAAAAATCTAATTAGGCTTCTCAAGTCCACTTACACAAACAATTGTGCCACATGACAATGTTTGACACTGACGATGTTGTTGCATTCTTGGAAACTTGGCAGGCTACGCTTGTAGAAGCTGCTATTTTATTTTGTGATGCTCAATAGGTTACTCTCTTGCTTGGAGCTTTATATGAATCCTGGAACGCATTTGTCACTATAACCCAAGGAAGATTACCGGATCTTACATTTATTAATCTTATCTCTAATATCCTACAACAAAATACAATTAATCTCTCTAAAAATGAGACAGCTAAAATCAATGCCTTTTATGTCAACAAACCAAGTAATAATACAAAATTTACCAACAACTCCATACAACAAAGTCTTTCCAATTTTAACTAATCCCCTAATTCTTCGTCTACCATTACTGTGGGATTCTAGGATACAAGGGATCTAATTGCCATAAGAAAAAGCGGGACCAATCCAATAATGGGCACAAACCAACTAATGCCTTTTCTGCTAATTCTCCATCGTAAATTTTCTCTGCTACCTTTGATACATCAGCTATTTTCTTGTCTTGGTACATCAACTCGGGTGCCAGTCAGCACATGTCCTCGCGCAAAGACCTATTTTGTGATTATAAAATTTTGGATACTCCAAAAATCATCCTGCTTGGTAACAATAGCTTGCACAATGTAATTGGATATGGTTCCGTACTTCTCAAAATACTAAGTGGACAAAGTTTACTCATTTCAAATATCTTATATGTCCTCGGTTTTGCCAAATATTTAATTTTTGTAAGACAACTTACTTGTAACTACAGAACATATAGTCCTTACATTTACTCAAACGGAGTATATTATTAATACAAAATCTCCAAGCTTAAAACAGCACATGCAATATCACATCTCCAAAGAAGGAAACTTATTTTTTCTCGGTATTGGTCTACTACCGTCAGATTCTAATTTCTGACTGCTACTTTCCACAAGTTAGACTTTGAGACTCTTAAATGGAATTATTGCCTAGGGCATCTCAACATTTGCTCTTTGACTCTCATAAAGACCAATAATCTAGTAACCGGAATACCTTCAATTCAATCTATCTTACCTCCCTGTGAAGGTTGTATTTTTGGTAAGCAATCTAAGACATCATATCCCAC
>VACF01000615.1:0-45407 GCA_006891605.1 Pleurozium schreberi
TTTTTTCAAAAAAATTACAACTAAGAAAAGTTGGTAAATAGATCTAAGTTTCATCTCCAAAAATCCGTTTGAGATTTCAAGCCTTTAATCATAAGTTATGGACAAATTTTAGAGAGTGATTGGAATGAACAATTTTTTGGACGTTATCTTTGACAGTATTTGACATCCTCTGAAAATTTAATCCATCCTTGTTATGTATGTTGTACATGAAAATGGATTGTAAAGGAAATGAATGTATTCAAGTGTATTCACTACAAGAAAACAATGTCCAAATTGACACGTTCGAATTGACACGTTCGAATTGACATGTCCAGATTAACAGATAGTGTCCAAATCAGGGTTGTTTGCCCTGACAACTTGACAACTCGACGAACACAATGTGTTCGACGTCAAGTAGACCTGTTCGTTCGTCTAATAGAGTCAATGTCAAGTTGACTTTTAGTAAAAAATTTTGACCCTGCCCGTTTGCCACATGTCTGCCAGCTGGCAACCACGTGGCAAAAACCAAGGTGCATTCGGATGTGGGTGACCTTGGGTATAGGGCGCAGTTGCCCCTTCACCACCCGCACTCGCCCTTTGCCATGCGCAGTTGCCCCTTCACCACCCGCACTCGCCCTTTCGCCATACGTAGTCCCCCTTCACCATCCGCACTCGCCCTTTCGCCATCCGAAGTCGCCCCTACCCGTAGTCGTCTTTTTTGGACCCGCGGTCGCCCTACCCGCAATTGCCTATGCTGACGTGGTTTGGGTTTTCCACGTTGGATGAAAATATCTACCCGTCGGGCAGAAAATTTTCAAAAGTTAGGCGCCCGCGGGTGTGGGCGCCTTTGAATTTGTCGAGCATATGCGACACTCGACATACTCGACATGCAACGTCAGACAGACAACTCGACACCGAAACTCGAAAACGCGTTCGACAGAACAACCCTGGTCCAAATTAATAGAAAATTGTTCGAATTGATAGAAAAGATGTCCAAATTGACAAAAAAGTGACAAAAAATTGTTCGAGTTGATAGAAAAGATGTCCAAATTGACAAAAAAGTGACAGAAAAAATGTGCAAATTGACAGAAAATGATTGCGTTCCCTTATAGTGATTAAATTATGCAAATTAAAATCATCCATGTTTATGTTTTTCTTCTTTTTTCTTATAAAAAATTAAATGAAAGTTTATTTACTTTTTCAATTTTTCAATTTTTTTCCTATTTATTTTATTTCAAAAATAAATAATCTTTTTTTTTGATAAATTATTATTATTATTTTTCCTACTTTTTGTATTTAAAAAATAAAAAAATAAATTACTCTATTTTTAGCAAAAGTTATACCCCAAATTAACAAGGTCACTTCAATTGTGATAGGAAATAATACCACCCTTTCTTGCAATCACCCTATATGACTAAAATTAAAGCCTAGAACATCTTTTCAATTGAAGAAGTTGAAATTAAAGTTTGAGGTTCAATTGATTTCCAAAACCGAGGCCAAAATAATTTGGAATTTAAAAATTTATGAGATTGAGTGTGATGGGTTTTGAGGCAATGAGTGGAGCTGTGGGGCTTACAAAGAAGGGTGGAATGGAGAGTTTACTTTCCAAACATGGGATGGCATAGCAAGTGAATTCAATGTTTTTTTCAACTACTAGAGTTGAAAAGTTTATTGAAGGATTCAATGGAAATTTTTAGAGTTCAATTAATTTATGTAACTTAGGCTTGAAGGAAAAATTTGGATTGATTTTTTTTTTAATTGAGAGAGTTGAAATTTTTTGAGGCAACTAATGGGAAGTCCAATACTCCAATGTTCTGGAAGAACCGGCGGCTATTTCAAAGTTAGCCAAGAGGAATCAGAAAAAAGACTTGTTGCAAGTTGAAAATATTAGCAATAGATTGTTGAAAAACTCTATAAAATTTCTATTTTGAGTAAAAAAATAGAAGATATAGATGGCGAATTTCATTAAAATGGCGATAGTCGGTTATTTTGGCACTTTTATAGTTCAGGCCGCGCAGTCTGAAATCTAAACCTGTCATAGATTTCCAAAATCTATATATGACCTAGATTTCTGAAATCTATATCCGTACTAGTTTTTTTAGACCGCGCGGTCTGAAATCTAAATATGTCATAGATTTTTAACATCTAGATATGTCATAGATGTTCTAAAATCTATACCTATCCTAGATGTCACTTTACAGTTCAGACTTTGTGGTGCGAAAATGGCACATGGAATACTGCCATTTTAATGAAATTCGCCATATAGCTAGACTTTGTACTTGAAAAGCCGGTTGGATTCGGGAATTGAAGAAAATAGCTGGTAAAAATAAAATAACTTCAACTCTGTGAAAATCCTTACTAAACTAGTGGAATATAGTGCACAATACCAACAATCATGAAGTCTAGATCTATGGGGATTTTTCTAGTGATAGATATAAGGTTCAATGCCATCTATTGGTCAACAATCCACCAAATAACACTCACCAATTGACAGTCGAAATCTAATGTCCACATATGGTATCTACTACTAGGGAATCATCAAACTAAGCGTCACACACTTGTTAGTAGCAACTGCAGGAGATCATCATATACATGCTAAACAGCAACAGTAGTAACCTTAAAATTGGCAAAACTTCCAAAGATTGGCTGTAAGTAAAATGTCCTGGAAACCTCAGTGAGATCTATACTGATCAGTCCTAGCTTATGGAACTCAGTCTGAATCACAACAACTCCAGGAAATTTTCTCAAAAACACACACCTGTATGGAAGGAAAATAATTTATAAAATCACAAGGAGCTCCTAGAGCATTCCCACAAGGGAAAAGAGCCATGATTTCAACTAAGAATCTAGGAGAACGTGTGCTTTTCCACATACCCAGGGAAGTGTGCCACACAGGGAAAAAATTTCACATTCCATTTCTTTGTAGGGGAAAATCATTGGAGTTTTCAAAGAGGGAAAACCACAACAATTTAAGAGAGGAAAAATTAACGTAATATCATAAAGGGAAAATCAATACAATATTGTAGAAGGAAAATCAACATATTATCATAGAGGGGAAATTAACAAAAAAATGAGAAAGGGAAAATGAATGGAATTCCAATGAACGAAGCCAATTGTATTTCAATGGGTAAATCCAATGGAGTTTCAATGAGGGAAAATCAGCTACTACAACTACAACTATTCACATGTACAATCCTTCTGCCTCCAACGTGTACTCAATGGTCTTGAATGTTTTGCATACTGAGGCGTAAGACTCCACCATTAGCCATTGTTTCTTGGATGCCYACAAGGTTCAACCTTTCCCTCAATGCCCATTCAACAACTGAATCAAGATCTTCCAATTTTTGTGCATTTGTTGTTGCCTTCTTGCCTTTCTTCTTGCAGGTGCCATTAGAGATCATCCCTRCCATTCCACTAATTCCCAACATGACTTCGTGGACATTCTGAACCGACATAACTTTCATTGCAATGGCTTTTTTGGATGCCAAAGATAACCTGGGCATTATCTGCAAGCTCACATATGACATTAGTATTAAAAAATAAATTAGGTGATAATTGTAGAATGTAAACTATATGCATTTCTTCAAAGAGTCAATACCTCATCAACTATAAAAAATTGATTTTCCGTGGTGGTTTTGATGTTAGTTTCTTTTGCACATGGTTCTTCAAGCATCTTTTTTATCTGCGCCTTTAGCCTGATTCAGTTCAATATTGGTGTGTTGAACAAATAAGGTTAGTAAGTCCAAAAACTAAATGATTAAACTTTTTTTTCCACATTAAAAAAATCCATTAAAATGGTATCAATTAATTCAAATATAATAATATGTCATCAAAAATGAATTTATTCTATTTTCTTTTTTGGCATCAAAACTTTCTTTTTTATTTATTTTTAGATTCATTTTTGACAGCCATACTACCAACCAATAAAATGATTTTATAACCATTTAAATTTAAAGTAACAAAGGAAAAAATATCCATGGAGGTGTCAAGTATGGAGGCTATGGTGGTTGCAGACGCCATCAGGTGTCTTTGGAAGTGAGAAGGGATGTTGCTACTTCTAGAGCAAACTTGGTATATTGCAACACTTGAAGAGAAGTTCGCCACCCCCTTCCTCTACGAAGTTGTGAGAATTTACTAGCTGCAGCTTGTGAGTGGCGAACATTACAACCTGGAAAAGAGAGAGTTGAGCTGGAGAGGAGAAGTGGCATCTCTGGGCACTCTAGTGCTTGGCGACTTTATCATCTCTATGGTTTTGATATCAGCAGAGACTTGGTTTATGATGTGATGCATACCTTCTCTCTCAACATACTGAAAAAATATGTGGCCTTGCTGGTTGACAGTATGAGTGCTTTAGGTCTATTTGATGAGCTTGAGAAGGCACTTGTGATAGCTTTGAAGCATAAACCAAAAGGTTTAGGAGGACGATGGCCAAGGAAGTTGAAGTCCTTGGGTTACTACAAGGCTGAAGAATATCAGCTTTTTGTGATGTGGTGCCTTYCATACATTTTGGATCATCTTAATCTTAAGAGAGATTCGGTCCTTGGTGGTGTGGGAATGTTATTAATTGAAGTTTGTAGGCTATTCCATTCTCATGCTCGAAGACATGGCTGGACAGCAAATTCAATTGTGACGGCACGAACCCTTTTGGCAGCTTGGAGAGTGAGAGTTGAGGAGAGCATTGGGCCAAGCTCGTCACCTCTTGAGCATGTTGCTGGTAGCGGAGAGCTTCTGGATGATATCATGAGACACGGCTGCCATGATATTTATTGGTGTTATGCATTTGAGAGACAAGTGTCCAACTACATGGCTATTCCTACAAACCAGAAGTCTATGGAAGTATCCTATCTAAATTATTTCAAACGCTATTTCTTCACCAAGACCTTATCCTATATCAAGATGGACAAAGATGGTATGCTTCCTCATCAAAGGGCTTTACAAGAAGTTCACAAGTTTCTTTTTACTTCACGACAGGTATGCACTCTAGAGATTGAGGATACGTCACCTGCATGTGATGTTTGGCATGGCGATTGAGTTATTGTGGTGTTTTCTCAAGAGAAGGCAAGAAATCTGGCAAAAGTCATCTTCAATTTGGAGTCATGCACTTGTAAAAGCTTAATTGCTGAGAAAGGAATTTGTGTTGGTCCTAGATGCCCTGTTGTGAAACAAGCGACTCCTATGATGGCCGTTTACTTGGAAGAATTTTGGAGAACACAAGGGGTTTTGAACAATGAGAATTCAAGTATCATGAACTTGGATTTGTGTAGGATCAGTTTTGTGCTACTACAGGGCACGAAATACCGTGTGAACGACTTGGTGGTAGTTAAACCGGATTTGGACAATACAGATCATTCATGGACATGGAAGGGAAAAATCCTGGGATTCTTCATTCACGAGTTGCAAGGAAAAATGCAAGTGTTTTTTGAAGCTGCCTATTTTGAACAGAGAGTGCAGGAATGTGACTCGGTGATGCCATTGGTGCATCATATTTCTGGGATGAGAATCTTGAATGCTCGACCACGAGAAACCATTATCAGGCCGGTACAAAAACTCATCTACAAATTTATGACATTGCCGATTCCCCACAAAGATTATTTGGTGGCTTTTGAGCTTGAGGATAAAGCTCCCAGAACTCACTTGTTAGAAGTGGGACAACCAAGGTGTATCCCTCCATTCCCTGAATTGGGAGACATCATGCTTGTGAAGCGCAAGGGCTGGGCGGATGGAGATCCATTTCTCTATGCTATTATCCTTGAAGTTAATTCATACAATGCCAACATGGAACCTAGTGTTGATATTGAGTCTCTGATCTCTAGTGTAATCGATCTTGCATCTTTGTATATTCTACGGAAGAATATTTCAAATATGAATGACAGTTGCTTCAGAAAACCATGCCTGCACGTACTGTACCGTCTGTACAGCACCGTCCTGAACGAAATTAATCTTCAGGAAGACACACTGGGTAGAAAATATATTTATTTATTAAGGGGGAAGAAATGGAAGAGAAGTGAATAAAGAACAAAACGGAAAACGTTTCACAATCTTCTACAATCTACGTCAATGTGACATTCAATTTTTCAATGCAAATTAAGCATTGACAGAGCATGCTGGTAACCGTAACTATGTCTGAGTTAACTCGTTCCTGTTAAATTGACATTCTAGCTGACTGTCTGTTTCTACAGCTCTTAACTGAAGCTCGTCGAATTCTGAAGCCAATATTCTTGAACAAAGATTCAAAGCTTACAATCATCATTCCGCATGAACAAGACAACAAGTAGTGTCGAATTTCAGTGTCTAGAATCTTAACATACGAATACTTACTGACCGGCATGGCGGTGCTTTTTCTCTCCAAGACTCCACGAGTAACGAATTAGAGGCTGGTTCTGTTTTTAGCTATGTGGCATCCACCGTCCTCTGAAGCATTCAGAGCGACCAAAAAGACTGTGCATGCCACATTGGCTAAAAGCAGAACCGAGGTCTCTACTACAAACTTGTGATCGATTGGGCTGGATCACTAGCTGGATCTTTACAAACAGATCGACACCTGTACGAGACAGAAACGAAGCTTGAGCACAAAAAATTGAAGAGACATTCGTACAAATGATGGTGGACAGGAGTACAGTAGCAAAACAAAGCAGCAGCGGAAGCTAGTAATTAACGCTCGAAATGAAAGAGAATGACTGAGCCAGCTTACCGCTTCAGTTGCCCACATTCCTTTTCACCAAATCACGTACACTACGAGCATGAAATCGAGCGAGCAACAACCACATATATAACTCACGACAGGCGAAAAGAAACTGTAACTAGAAACTGTCTCTAAGTCTAATATCTGGCATAAGGATGCAACTGAACAGCTGCACACAAGCTGCATTCAAATCCCTTGAGCAACAAGCTAAGTATCGTTTGTGGGAGGACTCGTGCAGCRAACCCTTTATATAATGAGCTCACTCCCAATTGCAAGCTTCAAGTCCCAACCGACACGTGGATACAGTAAGCTTAGCTAGTCCAACTTCTTCAAGCTGATCTCAATTTGTGACCCCCGAAAAATATAAAAACTGACCTGTCATGTCTGAAATACGGTTCCATACCCACAATCTCTGTCTGGGTACTGGCACACATACACTGTTAACGACCGACCGTAAGTGCGTTTTAAGCGCGTAATAACAGTAGAATCACTGGACTAATCTGCCGTAATATCTGTACCATTTGACTCATCAACAAATACTTGAGCAAGTGCTATGATTTTAATATGTTTCAATTCAGTTGGGAATCATTGCGCCCGCCAGTGCTGCCTGACCGCTTCACCAGCTTGCAATATATACGTCGTTAGTATCTAACGACAAAAAGGTTCACATTCGATCTCTACATACGTACCTCCTGCCCTGCCCGACCCGACCCTAGATTTGAAAGTGTTTTTGATAACCAAAGTTTTGTCTTGTTTTGTACTTCAATGTAACTTACTATATTGGGAGTATTGGCTATAGTAAGTAGAAAACTGAAATTAGAAGTGGTCTCCTGGAAATCAATATAATTGACAAGTTCCAGAATACTAATCCTGACCAGTTTCTCATTTTGAGCATTCGGTATTTTGAAGGACACTTGGACTTTAATCGGACATCTAGGGAAACTACTCCGACAATCATCCCAATCACCATGGCTCCAAATTATATGAAAGTGTCTTACGTTTTAATTGTACTAGGGTACGTCTCGGTGAAATTAAAGAGGATTCTACATTCAATTAGCTTGTATGTTTTGAATACCCAATACAATACAACATAAAATTTGTTTTCGAAGAGCTAATTATATATATTCATGTGGTTAAGCGAATACCCATCGAAGGCTGTCAAGTTCAGATTGGCAATATATGTATACATTTTAGGGAAGAATATGTAGAGGTGGGGGCCGGAAGTTTCAGCAGCAGATTACCGCAACAAGTCAGGACTGAATTTTTCTTCTTCCTGGCCAGTAATTACTCGACTACCTGGATAACCCGGGGAGTTTCAAAACCGAGAACCGGCTCTATTTTTATTTTAAGCAAGCGATCGACCCACATGGAGCCTCAGGATTGGCAGGTAGTCAGGGAATAATCGGTAACGAATGAGACGCAGGCTACGTACTAGACTGGGCCACTGGCCGGCCGGAAGAAAGCTTGCGTGCTCGAACAAAAGGTTTGACTGCTGGAACAAATGGTAACAGATCGATCGAGCTCTAGAATTGTACCGTACGGTGCCCATGGCAGGTGGCGAACGACATAATCTCACTGAAGAGGAGCTAGACGTACTTTCAGCTCAGTTGACTGTGGAGTTTGAAGTGTTGGACACTCATCCTTAACTTCCGGACGGACAGCCAGCTCGGGTTCCAACTTCGATCATCATTAATGATGAATGAATATGCTAGCTCCGAATCGGTAGGAAAAATAAATAAAATAATTATGGATTATGGATTATTTCCTATGAATAAAAAGGAAACAAGTTAGTCGATCACCAAGTGGCGTTGCTGCTGATCGAGATCGATCGATTGAAGTGAGCATGCACGCCTGATCGAATGGGTACGTTGCTGAATTCAAAACGTTTGTATATAATTATTTAGATTCTGCAGTTCAAGTAAGGAAACGACCCGGGTTGCAATTGCTGGATGCTGAATTTCGTTAAATTGGCGGTATTACTGTAAATTGGCACAACATTCCACAAATAAAAATGGCGCTAAATACGTTCCAAACTGCACGACATGCATTCCATTAAAATGTCACAGAATACCGCCATTTCGGGGGGGAACTATACGTTCAATTTGACGAAATTCACCATCTGAATTCAAAACGTTTATATTTTTAGATTCTCCAATCCAAGTAAGGAACGAGTACGAACGATTCTAGCTTTGCGATCGATCTATGACGCACTAGCTCCGTCGGACAAACTTCGATCGGTTGTAGGTGCATGGCCCGGATCTGGAATGCATGCACCTACAACGTAACACACTTAATTTTTGTCAATTCCTTCGCAGTCCTGCGCGCGCACAGCACGTACCACCGTCTCATTTTTCTTACAGTGAGATCGATCGATCGATCGGGTTGTCTTTCTAGGAATTGAAGGATCAGAGAAGAATAAAATTTTATGAGAAGCCCGGAATGATTTGATTCGATTTGGTTCGGGACATAGGTACGGCCGGGGAGTGTGACCCGCACGTGCTTTCAGTCTTGGTTTAGAATAGAACCTAGCATGGCCCTATATTATTTGAAAACCAAGGATTCTATCACTCATTTAAGATGGAGTTGAGAATGGTATTGAAAAGTTTGAACAAAATCAAAATTATAATCAAAACAGTTTAAGAATCAAAGTTTTACCTTTTTATTTTAAGTATTTTTTCTAGTCGCCCTTGTAAGTTACCACTTACCACTCATGATTGATACATAAGTGATAAGGTGGAAGGGAAGGTCTTCTTTCACAAAACAATTGTATCCAGTAGGTGATGACCTGAATCCTAAATCCTAACTCCAATAGTCCAATGACTATATAGCCCATGTCAAGGTGGTGCTAAGGCCAATACCCACCCTAGGCAAGCCTAATGCCCAAGCCCAATGCCTTCACTCTACATCATCCATGCATCTTTGTCCTACTTGGGTAGTAGCTTCTATTTTTTATTCCATTRCGATTGAAAATTTGAAATCCATCAATCATAAAAAGAAGATGGTTAAAATATCCAATTTTTTTCATGCACTAATTGATTTGACCCTATTGAAGTTCCTCTTGGTTTTACATCCTTTGTTGGGTGATTGCAAGAAACACTTGTCTTATTTTTTGTCCCTCGTTGACCTTAGACGTGTGGATTATTGCTCATAATTTTTTCATTGTTTGTCCGTTTAGCATGAAACTTAGAGTGATGATACATGCGGTAGTTGTAGACATTGAGTAATTTTTTCAAATTTTTTCAAATTAGTTTATATTTTTAACCTGCCCCTAATTCGGCATCTACTGTCTATCTTGGTCATTATGGGGGATTTAAGTCCTATTTTTKACTCAAAATTGAAAATTTGAAGCCACAAATTGAACATGGTGGAGGTCTACTAACATTACAAGGACTAATGATAAGTTTTTTTTTATGAAAATAGCAACATGTCGGTTGCACACATGGGGTCAAATTCACCTTTTTTGCGTGAAGGCTTTGAAGAGGGAAAAAAAATCCTACAAGAATTCTTTGGTGCAATGCAAGCACAATCTTCTCTAACAACACATATTTTCTTTAATTTTTTTTTGTGAATTTTTTTTGAATTATTAAGAATAAAAAGGGCCACATACTTCTTTTTGTTATTTTTTGCTCTCAAAGGCTTCTGTACTGTACTTAATAGCAATCTATAGTAATGCATAGTATTGCATAATATTGAATCAACGGTGTTCATAAGTAGGCACCTTGAATAGAAGATTTAGATTTGTAAGCACACTATTGACACATAATTCTAGTAGTACAACTGAGTATTACCAATCCTATGGTCAAAAACTGCGTTTTCAAGACTAAAACATGAAATGTTTCTTACAATCACCTTGTTTTCAAAATGCTYGTCAAAATGCAACTAGTTTTTTCTTCCCAATTGCATTGTCTAACTTTGAACTAGGCATTGGTTTATCCTGGCCATTGGATGGATGCTTCCTGGAATGTCAGGATCAATGCCAAACCTATATTAATACATGCTTTCAAAATTACTAGTATTTCAAAATTACTGGTATTTTAAATATTTTTTTGACTTTGATGGCTTTTACAGTCACTTTCTTGGAGGAAGGCAACCTAATTGCAAAGGCAACCTAATTTCACTATTTAGTGTAGATTTAACAGTGACTGGCATGGGCAAAAATGGTTCGAGTTCCAGTRTATAATTATGCGGAGATAATTGTTCCTATTCACGCATTGTGGAATCAGTTGCTGACGAAGCGATTTGCATAAAACATGCATCATTGGATTATTCAGTGTTGTACTAGCAGGCTAGTCGCTATATATATCAGACTTATCAGTATGTCACTGATTCGTACTATTAAGTCCGTGCCACGCTAATTCACCACAGTTTCACTGCTTTCAGTTCGTTTTATTGAAATATTACAATATTCAACCAATTTGCTCAGTTAAAAACAAAATTATGTAGTGATCTTCGAATTATCAATTGCACCTAGCTAGCCTAGCTCACTAACTAATAGGACAACTCAGAGTTCAGGGCTAAATAAGGTTAATATTAACTGTTATGGTATCGAAATGCCATCACTGAAATTTTCAATTTTGTTAAATACATTGGAGGTATTCCACAGCCAAACATTGTGATGTATTTCTTCATGAAGGTCTAGGAGAGTCAGGTCACTCAGGTGTAGATTTTGGTTTCAGTCTGTCCGAGACATCTTAAGGTAGGTAACCCAAAAGCGCCACTAAACTAAAAGCGCCATCTTCGCACTATGTACATCTCCGAATTCAGTTATGTAACTATGTGGAAGGAACACTTTTAGAATCAAACTTTGACCCTTCATAACTTTTGCATATTGTATGCAAATGTTGCATTCTTTGGTGCATTGGAGCTTCCTTTCACTTGCCAACAAGACAATATGAAAATCTGACCAGCCTTATAATAGTAACTAGGCAGAGTACCAATTTGTGGCGCTTTGAGGATGCCTACCTTATATGGTATTGGAATTGCTCTCCAATTTAACGAAATTGACATTTGAAAAATTGTAAAAATCGTTATGTATTGGCAAATTCAGGAAAGGGAGGCTGGAGTCGCTTGTCGACCGTGAACTGGAGTGCTTTGAGACGCAACTGAAATCTCAGATCTATGATATTCCTAGATTTTTGAGTGACTGCTCAGGTTTTCAATTCATTGGCCCCCGGCCCTTTCCAACTTGGACTGTAGTCACCACAGTCACAAAATATGGTAGTATGGTACCAGTACTGTACAGCACACTTTACCGCCTTTACGTAAGGTTCCATCACAGGACCCCGAGAATCTTCCTTGAATGACGTTGGGCATGTCAGGCCTGCCCTGTAGATTTCCACGTGTACATTTCGGTAATTTTTTATGGGGCGTCGGTAATGTAAGGAATCTGGGCAGAAATGACCTGCTAAAGGAAATGTAAAAAAGTTGCAACCAGATAACCGTACTACATCAATTTGTATATTAAATACATCCAGATGAAATGAGTACGTGAGTGTATCTCAGTCAATATATATTCGAGTAGGGTTCAGTCTTCGCCGTCGGCATTCATAATTTTTATCCTCGCTCSTGCGACTTAGCTTAGATTCTTCCACAGTTCGGAGCTATTATTACGTTCACTTGCAGGCATGGGTCGTCTTTATTTTTTTACTCATTCGAAATTAATCTTCATGGCAGACTGAGAGGTAATTACGAGCAGGGATTGGGGAGTAGTCTACTCAGGATCACGGGGGTTAAGGGGACCCATACTAATTAATTCACATTTCACACATTATAGATATCTACCTTTGTTGTACATCAAAGGTGACTGAAGTGTCAAAGATTGTACATCATGTTTTGAATATGTACAATTTCCCTCATTAAGTCCCCTTAATTGTTTGATCTCTTTAATATCCCTCTTCAATATAGAACATAAATGTAGGTAGACTCCCTCATTGAATCCCCTTAATTGATTGGTCCCTTTAATATCCCTATTCAGTGTAGAATATAAATGTAGGTAGATTGTAGATAGCTTATCATTAAGATCAAGAAATATATCAAGTATTGATTCTAGAACATAAATGTAGGTATACTATAGATAGCTAATCATTTAGGTCAAAAAAAAGAAGTTGTTTATAGTCTACCTACATTTATCATCTAAAATGACTATCATGTGTAGAGGCTGACGACTTTAGGTGCACACGCACCATTGGATGCTCCTACATTATCTTTTATTGATTTTAGAATCACCTCATATCCAATTTCAACCCAATTATATGGTCAATTTGAAGGAGACATTCACATTTAGACTAGACTACCATAGATTGCAACACATGCTTTCACAATTTCACTTTTGGCATAGAAATGTACTATAAAAAGTACAAGCCTAGGAAACTACTCTTGCCAAATAGTTCCAAGCCGTTTAGTGACTAGGGTTGATTTGGGGGGCAGGCATAGTTTTTCAAGAAAATGAATTTTGCGGCCATTCTAAAGATGTAGTATTAGATCAAACTGTACAAGGTGTTTCCATAAGGGAGATTCTTCAACCTAACAAAGAATCAAACTCATCCAACGGTACAAATTGCTATAAATAAAGTAGAAGGTCCATAAATCAACCTTTTAAGGGCTAAAATTGAATTTGGGGGAAGTGAAACATCTTTAAATAGTTTTTTAGTAAATTTTCCTCAAAAGACAAGTAAAATAGGCATCTAACCCAAGTGGTTTCATATTTATTCAAGCTTTGTGAAATTAGTTACAAATTTTTGAAGTTCACAAAAAATGGTCATGTGTGATCATCAAAACAAATACCTTTCTGAAATGTGCAGATTTGGTACACTCAAAGTGAAATGTACCTCTAAATCATGCTTGCTTCTAGAGCCTTGTTGGAGTTTGAGTTGCTTTCCTTAATTCTCAAGAATTAATGACCTCAATGACCCTTTAGAATTTGCACTACATAATACCAATGCAGAAGTTTACTTTGGGCATTCATGAGATTACAAAGCAACACTTATGCCTTGTCAAGTCATCAAGTTCCAAAAAAAATCTCACAATTTGGTTGATATGTTTTTGTATTTGTGTTGAACACTTCCTATTTGAAGGTCCAAGACATTTGAGTTTGCAACCTCATAGCTATTTCATCAATGCTCCAATTCTCTTGAAATTGGTTATGTTTGAAGTGCACAAAGACATTCTAATTGCATTCCTCTTTGAGATTTTTGTGATCAAATGTGTTTTGAACAATATTAGACTGAGAGTCCAAAAATCGACCAAAAAGTGGTCGACCGGTCAGTAAAGGGTTAAGACAATCTTACGTTTAGGACAGGCTGACTTGCTGATTACGCTAGTTAATTGACAGGATTCTCGTCGCTGAGCACACCAAACCCATATCAACGTCCAACGGTCAGAAACAGTCATCGTCCCTTATGAATATCCTTCAAATTTTCATTCAACATGTTTCAAGCCTACAATCATCAACAGTAAACATCTTGTAAGAGGGTTCAACCCAGCATCCCACATTGAGGGGTGACCTACTTAACCACTTGCATCGACTCTGGCCAATCCTATCCTATTTCAACAGGAAACACGATTAAAATTGGGAATCTTCATCGTAATGTCTACAATCATTGGATATAAAAAATGAACAGTCTGTACAGGTTGAAGATCTGCTGAAAAAAATACGCTCAACTGCAGTCTTGAAGTGGATTGGAAAAACCCAATTTAAAAAATTTCAGTGCAGTGGCGAATCAGTTCGGTGCTCAATRTCCAATATCCAGATCAGTAGGCACCTGGCTTGCACAATGACAAGCACGATGACATTATAGAGTGCACCAAACTTTTGCTTCGATATGATGCAAAAAGGGACAAAATCACTTTTAGGAGGTTAGAACTCAAAAACATCGTCCAAGACTTCAGCACTGCCATCCATGAAGGCATCCCCACCGTCCTCCTCCATTGAMAGACGGATGTACTCAGAATGCACAAATCGGTCCCATTCAGTTAATGTAGGATCTTCCCTCTCCTGCAACAGGGTCGAGCATACTTGGTCAGCAAATTGAGAAGTCGAAACGGTCGAAACAATTGCCCTGATTAGGATAACTGTTAAAAGAAACATACTATATAGTACTACGAAGACAGATTGAGTTCGATGAAAAAAGTGTCCATAAATTTTCATTACCTGTCTGATCAGGAAAGGATCTCGAGTCTCAAATGCCACAAATTTGTTGAGATTAAAAAGTATGTTGAAAAAATTTCCAGAAAGTTTACATTTCTTCAGATCCCGAAGTGTAAGATAACCTTGCTCCTGTAATTCAACGAAAATGATGCACGTCTCAGRGGTAAAGATGTGATGATTTTCAAAAGAGAATAATGCAACCTGTAGACTTCATGAACCCACTGGCAGAGAAAGCATGCATCACCTTTCTACAACATTCTCACATTTTCTGGAATCCAGTACTGCACGCAGGGCACATAAACCAATCAAATTACCTTAGGACGAATCATGTCGCTCATCTGGCAAACAACGTCCTCAAACAAAACAGGCTCCTGCGACATGCACTCCATCCGATGCAACTGCTCTTCATAAAAATAACGCATTTCATTTGAAGTGATCACTCCATTGCAGTCAAGGTCCACACACTTAAACCTGATCCGACACTATCACATGTCAGTCTATATKAAAGAAAGCGAACATCTAAATGGCCTTCTCTTTAAGATGAGCAAGGAAATTGTAGGAAAATAATATGAAGGACAAACTCACCAATACTCAAGGCTAGTATCTGATGTCTTGTCTTCCTCGCACAATATGAACCACACAAAGTCTTCATAACCCATCTTCCCTTCAACTCCGCTTCTAAACTTTCTTGGCACCTATCAAGTACAAGAAAAATCTATTAGCAAGCTCCAGTTAAGTGACAGTCATAAGCCAAAAAATATGCAAATACACAAGAAGCCCATACTCAAGTAGACAATTGAAGCCCAATATTCCTTGCACGAATTCTAACAATTATAGACAAAACACAGATATCGCTACAAGATAATCCYATGCAATGCCATGGTCCGTACGGTCTTATCTTGCTTTCAAAAGCTACACGAAACAGAAAAAAACTTCATACCTGAGAGAAAATACGCTCCACAATTMGATATGTAAGTGCGTGGTTACCGTATCGCAATAGGCCATCCTTGTCAATCAGAAAATCGTGATCGGAGTCCAACTCCCAGAACTTGCAGTAAATAACATAGAAGTGTTCGTAAGAAAAATACCTGCACACCGCAAAAGACAAAAGCATGTCATTTCTTATGATCACAATTGAAAATGAGGCGAGCGGGAAAAAACATGTAAGCTGCCATGAACAACGGGAGAGTCAAAAACACATGYTGTTCAYCAAAAACATGCCACAAGAATTATTGCTTCCTGAATAAACATCTTCATTCACAAATCTGATTCACTCTAAATAATAGGCAAGTACTCACTTCAACACTTTATTGATGTCCTCCTCCACATCGACTTGCTGCAAGGCAGCAACCAAATTGCTTCGCTTGATTTCTCTAAGCTGCAACCGGCCGTCACCGGCTCTATTACAATGATAGAAAATTCTATATATCACTGTTTCAGCTGCAAAGATCAGCAARTGCACAGCCCATTACAAAGGTGCTATAAACAATACCAAAATATCGATTCAATGATAAGAACAAAGTTGAATAAAACGGCAAAGGCAAATTATTTTATGAGACAAAAAGAGAAGGCTCGTCAAACGCTTGACCAAAACCCACGTACAATGCCCTTTTAAAAAGACTGCTACCCTCCCCTCTCCAATTCAATAGAAATCTTTTTAGAAGGCCACTGGACAGACAGGAAAGAAAACAGAGATTGCAGGTCAGAGAACATGGGATCCTATACCATATCTATCTTGAAACTCAGGGGTATCATGAAGGAACTCCAAACCGTGATGCGTCAACAAGAGCTCCCGCAATATGGGCCTAAAATCATCCTGAGCACATCACAACCCAATCACTTTCTCAAATTGATGATGGAACAATTTCTTCTTTAAAAACGACTTCGGTGTTTGCRCCTTAGCCACAAAATTAGACAAATAATATGGAAGTTAACCACTTACAGCCAAAGTKATAATATTTGGTCAAACTCGCGGATTCAACCTTGATCTCTTTACATTAAGCCCAACTATTTAATCAATACCTATGGAGTTACCTTCGACGTCATGGTCATACCTCGTCTGACATTTCAGTGTATATTGGAAATCCACAACGTTCGATTCTACTGCACTAACATATCTTCAAAATCCAAACATTACGCCTTAAATTGTATTTTGCAAGCTCTATGGATTGAAGATCAAAGCTACCACTATGAACACATTCAATTGTATCACATGTTCTTCAATCAAATTTAACAACTAAAWTTAATWTCTCTGTCCAAATCATCGTYGTTAACCTCCATAGAGAAACCTCCATAGASCTTACAAATTCATCAAYGTTACGTATGACGGAAGAAAATGCTGAAATTTATACAAAAGATAAAGGATTTGCGCATAGTGTATTGGCGATTTTACTTTAGGGTTTGGAAGAGACACAGAGTGTAAGTTTTAATTAGATTTTTCAGTTGAACGCTAAGCTCTTCGGGAAACGAATACAAACAACTTATTCAACAGAAACTGAAAAACCAACCTGGGTGAGGTAATCTTTATCTTCCTGCTTCAGAACTGAAAATATCCGAGTGGCACCATCAGCTGTCAGCATATTCTGATCGAGCCAATATTCTATTAATCTCTCCCTGCAATACAAGTGGACGTAAAATTGTCATCCTCACTAATTTTCGCGTTCACGTTGCACGCAAAGGGACATGGCTATCTCCTCTAGCGCACTTTAAAAAATCAGAATAAAAAAAGTGCAGCTAAATAGCTCGAAGGCTACAGAAAACTCAACGAAGGAATAAACGAATACAGCTTGTTAAGCACGTTGGCTGCAGTAGGAAAACCCTAAAATATCGTGGTCAAACCAGTCCAATCATTCATCCAACCATGAGCGTACCAGCCATAAACCAAAGAGAATTTACAAGTTGACTACCTATTAAAATGTCCCTGGAAGATTAGATATGGTAGGGTTAAAAACAATGTCATAGAAGTTTTGAAGGATTTGCGAATACTAACTTGGTGACCAGTCCAGTATTGYTGACGTCAAGCTTTTTGAATAATATGCTTGAGAAGAAGGATGGCAACTTGCATATMTCCTTCGTTACTGGCATGAATGCTGGAGATACAAGCAAGTGATGCATAAGAGCAATGTTTTCAACCAAAACTATTACAATTACTGAAAAGAAGTAATTGCCAAAAATATACAGCATATTTATCCAAGTTATAATATACTGAAGAAAACAATGTCTGGAAAGGTAATTTAGCAGTTGCTTGGTTTCATTTCTACGGTTAATAACAAACCTGAAAGTGGTAGACCATCGGAATGACCAGAAAATATCTGGTTTACAATGTTCAGACATTCAGCGTAGACTTCTTTTGAGGCAGGAAGTCCTGACGGAAAATAGAACTGCAAGAAAAAATTGGCCCACCATCCAGAATGACTCATTAGAAGTTAAATAMACATTCTGCCAATCAAGTGCTACGTCAGGTCTACACGATAATAGGCATAGTCGCCATAGTAGGTCACAAAACATAAGTAAAAGCAGTAAGAATTACTCTACATTGGGCCTAACAAGCAGAACAATATATTACTTTAAAAATTTAAAAGTTATACTCTTCGCATTCAGAGACCTTCCAGTGGTCCAGAAGTACGAGTAAAGGCTCAGCACCACACGACCCGAACCATACAATGAACTTCTTTTCGTTCAAGAAGGTTGTATGTCAGTATCGATGGCCAACCTGTGAGATACCTGAGGAATCACTTCTCGAATAAGATCACTGGATTTACTTAATGGGGAACCAGAGATGGAGTGTCCACTGAAACGCCTTTGGGACCTTGGTGAGAGTTGGGAGCTTCGAGGAGATAATGGTGGAGTAGAACCCTCCTTGAATATCGTAGGATTTATTGATAAAGTAGGACTGCCTTGATTTCCTGGTGATGATTCTTCATGAGCTTCTTGAAGCAATGCCATGACCTGCTTACAGCAAGAAATATATATTGTAAGTGGAGAAAGAACGATCGTCGGTGGGCCTTTTTCCGTCTCTTTGGGTGTTATTGTCGCACTCTGACGCCTAAAACTAGATTCTAACTATTTTAATAAAGTTATAATTACCGTCAATTTTGTTTGACCAATAAGGTAATTCCATTGCCTTTACTCCGGTTCTACTTTGATATCCTATTTTTGTTCCAACATTATTTATCCCGGGAATCTTATTTCAACGACTTTCGGGCCGGTGGCTGGCACGGGTCAAGCTACTACAATAAATAGGCAAGCAATAGCGACACACAAAACAGGATTCACGAATTTCCTGTCAACTTCTACTGACAGACAACTTCTACTGACAGACAGAGCCTGAGTTTATCTGCACCATGAAATATCTTGAACTCAATTACCTGGTCATTGATCAGATAGTTATAATTCTAATCCTAAGTTATCGTGAATTAATCGTACATATGATTGATTAAATCTATTCGATCACTAACTAGTTCCTACAAATACTCTCTGCACGTGGTCGCATAGCTGAACAACCTAAAGAAGTTGATTTTAACAACCGACTGAAAAAAGTCCTGTCATTTTTCTCTTGAATTCCATTTATGGTTCAGGTGATGAGTTAAGAGCGCAATATGTACTCTAGTGTTTACGAAAACCTTATGGCAATGAGAACTACWAGTGAGGTGTCCGACTGACTATCATTGTGAACACAGACCAGAAAAATGTAATTTATGAATACACATGACTGCACTGCACTAGCAACCTACAACAGAGCAGTGGCAAAATCA
This sequence comes from Pleurozium schreberi, assembly GCA_006891605.1. NCBI lineage: Eukaryota > Viridiplantae > Streptophyta > Bryopsida > Hypnales > Hylocomiaceae > Pleurozium > Pleurozium schreberi. The sequence goes on from VACF01000615.1 coordinate 19,562, forward strand.
ATATCCGCCCCCTGACAGACACTTTGAGTAAAATGAAAATTCAGCAAATCGCGGACTTAAGAGGCTGGAGCAAGTGATAGAGAACCATAAGAATCGACGATAAGAACAAAAACAAAACTCGACAGGCCTATAAGCTGAATCAGAATGGGAAAATAAACACGTGCACAGTAGAAAGCATTACTTACCACACGCTGAGTGTCGGGAAGAGAAAGCCATTGTGCGAGGAGGTCGTCAAGAATCGGTCCAGCTGGTTTGCCAGAAGGAGACGGTAGGTCTTGCGGTAGGTTTAACAATTCAGGATCTAATATGCTTACGTCAACAACCATGGGTGAATCCATCGCTCATGTGCGTAAAGCAATCCAGAAATCAACAAACTCCGCTACCACCCTCGTTAAGACCAAAGTTAACCTCCAAAAAATTTCACAAGTTGCAGTGCGTAGACTCCTTTTAATATCAGGGTTTCCTGATGTCGACTTGGTCTCGCAATCACTTCCACACTTAAAACTCTTCCAATCAACGCAAATTGTATCACAAGATGATGTACACTGCGCAGAAATATACATGAATTTGAGAAATCGCAAGAAATACGGTCAAATTGAAATGATCACAGCGCAAGCTCTCTAATCAGAAGCAAACGTGATGCCGCTCAACGAGCAATAAAATCCCTTCGAATAAGGAAACGCCACCATCAGTCAGCCAAAACTAAAACACGGAGCTCAAACACAACAAAGAAGTAGAACCCGAGAACGCAACAAGAGACCTAAAAAACTAAGGGAAGACAGAAATAACCAGAATATATTCACAGTTTCCAACCACGAACGCTCACCCCAAAAGAAAAAGAAAAAAAAGAAAAAGGACTAAAACACGAAGCGCACGCAGAAGTAAGTCGTCTTGAATCGGCAACACCAAAAACAAACATCATATCCCTTTTCGCAACTTAACCTSTTCAATCTACAAATATCCTCASAAAACTCCAAACCCTGACACCTTCACAGAAACATGCAAAAGCATAGCAGACTAACCTGGCTGGCGCGCGCACAAAAGAYCACAACAACGACGAAGCGCAACTCGGACAAAAGTACCGATTGCCGCACGAAACCAAAAAAACTCCAAAGCAAGCACCAAAAAGCACCGATTAAAACCGAACCACAAGCCAAAGCAAGATCGCTGCAGGCGAGTCAGACGACGGGCGGTGCGCGGCGGTCAGACTCGAAGGACGGTGGAAGGCGACGGAGCACGACTAAGACGAATAGTCAGCATGCGCGAAACTGAACCGCGACTTGTCCGCAAACCCCAACAACTTGAAACAACAAACGAAGAAACGACTGAAGCCAACTGAAGGAATCCATTTGGAGCTTTCGCAGAGGCTCGCCGCCCCCCCCGGAACAGTTTCAGTTTCAAAATGCTTTTCTCTTTTTTTCTCTTTTCTTTTCTATTTTCCGTCCAAAAAACAAAAGGCCGGGGTCCGTCAGGATTCCGCACTGCCTGCAGTGTAGGCAGSCAGCCAGCCAGGCGAGCTTCGCAGGAAGGGAATCTGTCAACAAAAAATATTGTATCCGATTTCTATGGAAAGGGCTACTTTTTATAACGGAAAGGACTGGCGCAACCAGGGTACGTCCGTGACCAGGTCTCCGAACCTTGGAAACCTCTCCGAGGGTGCCAGGTTGCATCCGCCGCGTTCACACTGACGAGGGACGGGATCGAACCGCCTGTTAATACTGCGGGTAATCTTAGGGTTCAGTAAGTGTCCGAATTCCGGAATTTTAACTGGAGTTCAGTTTGGTACTGGATTCGGAGTAAAAAGAAATTCCAGAAATAAACCCTAAAATCTAAGGAAAATTAGGAAATTTGTTGTTTCAGTATACAGAATCTTCTATGGTAAAAAAAATGTAGTCAACAGAATAATTATTCACAAAGTTTGGTGATTGTATGACTGTGTTTTTCAAATTAAACACAATAAATCRGAAATGAGTGTAGAATCTATAAGCACACTATAGTAACTTTTTATGTTCTTAATCTCCAAAGGACTACATACTCAATACGTGGGAGAAAATTGGGGACGAAAGTGTGAATATGACTTGATGATTATTTGGAAGTCTATGATTAAATATATAGAAATTGGATTTTTTTTACAGGGAGATTTGCCTTCATATGTAGTTTGAATGTCAACAAAGATAGGAACTAAAGCGGTTAAGAATAAAGAAGATGCATAAAGAGACTGCTCATTTTGGATCCAATAGGCTTGCTTTGCATGTTGGAGATCACCAATAATCTCAATAGATAGACTCACAACTCATACCACTCGACTCTAGACTTAGTATCTCATCCAAGATTGTCGACTCTGGATTCAATAGCTTATCCAAGACTGTCGGATGTTGGAGTGCCATTATAGATCTTGTGATTTAGACAGTAGTGTCAAAGCAACAATCACATTATGTGAGAGGGACAAACATTCACATCCTCATTGTTTGTCCTTTGAGATCAAGGGACTGTTGACTATGGATTCGGTATCTCATCCAAGACTGTCGACTCTCTATTCAGTAGCTTATCCAAGATTGTCGGATGTTGGTGTGCCATTATAGATCATGTGATTTAGATAGTAGTGTCAAAGCAACAATCACATCATGTGAGAGGGACAAACATTCACATCCTCATTGTTTGTCTTTTGAGATCGAGACAAAATAACTCTACTATGATTAAAAGGTCAATGAAATCTCTTTTTAGTTTCAATCCTTTAATGCAGTGGATTAAATTCATCCCTTCACAATTAACAGATGTCCCTGCTTTTAGATTAATGCACTTCATAAACGGTGGTTCCTACTTTGTAATGACATCGACAGATCCCAAATACCTACAATCTCATTGCCACCCAATTTTGGACCCAAKTTCACCATATTTCATCCAAACGTAGTGAAACTTTAGTATATTATGATAGTTTATTATACAACCATGTTCCAAGGGATATGATTGGATTGAAAAGTCATAGTTTATTGAATTCAATGAACACCATTGTATGATATCAACATTGAATAGGGGTATCTAGAGGACAAAAAATTTAAAGGGACTTTTTGTGGAAATTGTAGACTAATGTTTGAAACATGATGTACAACCCTTGGACACTTCAATAACTATTGATGTACCGCAAAGGTAGGTATTTATTTAGAGTGAAATGTTGATTAATTAGTATGGGTTCCTTTAAATTCCCTATTCACTATTTACATGGCAAAAGGCTCATTCATTGCTCTACAATCTTGGTGGAAGCTATTAAATCGTTATTGCAACCATATAAGGTGTCTTATAATTTAGCCTATAGTCAAACATGGTGAATTCTCACACATATTATAATGATGTATTGTACTACACATTCATATAATTGAAGTTCTGAGAAAAATATTTATCATCATTTTTGGGCAATGCATCTTAAAGTGGCAAGTTTTAGCAAATTCTCTAAGAAACCCCTCAAGACTTTTAGTGGTCAAAAAGGGCACATTAGCTTTTAAATAGTAGACTATCATTCAATTGTAACTTTGATTATTACACATACTTAGATTGATTGAATTCACAATAGTTTTTAAAGAACCAAAATTAAAACAAAATTAAAACAAAATTTAATCAACTCTCTTCTTTTAAAGATTCATTATAACTTATCAAAAAATAATCCGTACAATATTCTCTTGTGGACATTCTAGGGAACTTTTCTTGAACATTTACAATAGAAGATATTAAAACTTGAGTAAAATTCCCAAATTGGTGTAATGATAGTCCAAAGCATCATGTTGGAAAAGGAACTAAATCCATTGCCACATGCGTCAATGTTATCTAGGTTTTTTTATTTGAAATCATTCTTTTCCAACTCCAATTTCAACACTTTAATTCCCCCATTCAACATGGAGATTGTTTATAGGTTTTGTTACATTGGTTTGAACTGCATAAATAATTGGTGTAATTTTGAGGTCTGCAATGGCCTTGAATTGAATTGTACTAACCGAATACTCCCTCTCTCTCAAATTAAGACTAGTATTTCCTTTGTAAAATTTATTGAAATATCGGTCTTATTTTGAGACCAAGGAAGTTCTACATAATAAGTTTTGTTGTTCATTGCGCAAATTTGGGCATCATATGCTTTCAAAAGTCTCACAATTTGGAGCTCCTAAAACCCACTTTCTAGTGGGAAAAAAGTTGTCCAACCTTCATTCAATCTTGCACCTTTTTGGTATAGTCAAGCAAGACCATTTGAACTAATTAGATATTGGATGATAAACGATTCTATTGTCTCATGTTTCGTTAAGCACTTCGAGCCACAATCTCCATAGAATTTTTCTTTGTTTATAAGGCATAATGCATCTGTGATTTTAGTGCCAGATTTGCATCCCCATCCTGATGCTGTCCATTCGAAGAATTTGGCGAAACTTACCAAGGCAGAGGCAAGCACTTGCAGCAACATAATAAGGAGAATCTGCGTTTAAGTTATACAAACAATAACTAATGCCATCAGAGATTGAGAAGCCATTTGAAGGGTCTAAAAGTTGTTGAATCTTCCACCAAAGTACAGGTCTCATGTCAGCAGGAACACTGTTGCTTTGGGTACTTAGGGTTCCAGGATCCTGGTAGTGAATTTCATCTTCATAAGTTCAGTAGCAGGTTAGCCCTACCTTTTTGAATAATCTAGCACAGCATAAGTTTTTTGGTTTTTTTTTACACAAATAAAGGGAACCTTGACTGCTACAACATAAGCTTTGACATTGTAAGCTTACACCCAGCACTGGTTCCTCCTTCATTGGGAAGATCTTGTGCTTTGCTAGATACTTGGGAGGGACTTATGAGCAGATTCAAGAATTGAGGAGTCATGCTAGATACTTGGGAGGGACTTATGAGCAGATTCAAGAATTGANCTTGGGAGGGACTTATGAGCAGATTCAAGAATTGAGGAGTCACGCTAGATACTTGGGAGGGACTTATGAGCAGATTCAAGAATTGAGGAGTCATGTAACACAATTTTGTTCACTGTATGGGTCTCCTGTAATTTTCAAAGACGCAAAAGGAACTCCTACCAAATTGCTAAGCAAAGTTAGGCGAATGTGCAAACAGCTACTATGAAAAACCTTGCAGAAACCTCCCAAGTGGACTTGAAGTGTGTAACGAACTTCGCTTTCGTGCAAGGACAGCATTAGGTCACTCCCTGTTATGCAAAACCCGAGACAGGAAACAGGAAACAGAATACTCTTAGCACATTTCTGTTGGTGAGCAGGTGCAAATACGCACAAACAAACTGCCCCTGAAGAAGGTTATGGATACTCTGCGTAAGTACTTTCCGTGTAAATGGTTGCGACTATTATCAGTACTGGAATCTTTGCAACTACAATGGCATAAACCTTACAATGTAAATCTTATGATACTCCGTACAAAATCACAATCATACAAAACTAGAATTCTTACACAACACTGGTATGTCTTTGTGGTAGATTGATCATCAACTACATTAGCATGAGAAAATCTACGCACGTCTAATGGAACCCCAATCAACAATCTCAGAAGATGAACCGAAACAAAGACTCTCAAAGCAGAAAGCTGCATCCAATTAAGAGGAGCGCACGACAGCAGAAAACGGAACAATGATTTAGAAAAAATGATAGTGAATACTGAAGGCCGTGGATGCGAGCCAAGCGGTTGCATTAGGATCGAAGGGAACAGCAAGCAGCCCAAGGCTGAACGTCAAATTCCTACCTCTATCGACCTAATCCAAACCCTAATTCCACAATCACTCCACAACCAAAAGAAGCTGCAACGATCTTATGAAGAAGAGGACACAACTTCCCGCATTCCGGCCACACATTTGCAATCACACAATCACAAATATTTGCAAGGACAATCTCCACTCCACGCCTCCAGCCCGGCCAGATGCGGGGGTGGAGGCGCAGTAAGTTAGCTGTGCCGGGGCCCGCCCCCGCACCGGTGCCAGTGGCCAGGCTAAAAGAGCATTTCCAGTTCTCCACTCCAGCCGTTAAACGGCAGGCACTCCCTGGCATCCTGGGGACCGTCAGATCCTCACGAACGATCTCAACCGTCCTCCTCCAAGGGAACAAGTCGGGATTCGGGAACGAAGTCGAATCTTCAGAGCTCGCACGGAGGCTCCTCCCCTGCCGCCGATACTGGGATCATCCAAGGGTCTCCGTCCTTGATTGACACAATGATGGCTCCTTCTGTCCTTCATGACTGTTGGGTACCCGTACCTCCATTTTCATTTTTGAAATTCAATTTCTTTTTTTGTTACATAGGGTAGCCGTTTTAGGGGATTTTTTTAAACAAACGAAACTGAATTTCATTGCAAAAGGGGCAATGAATTGTTTTTAGATTCTACGTACAATTAAGTTAACATCCACAATTCGATTCTTTCCTAATTAATTAAATTAAATTGATTCAATGTACTGACAAGGGATAAAAACATTGCACGATTTTAGAGCTCTTCCATCCACATGTTGGATGAGGAACATGTGGATGAGGTTGTATTTAAAATTGTTTTTCCTCCCATTCTTATTGATTGAGAAAGATTCAAGAAAATATGTGTAATATAGCAATGGAAATAAAAAAGAATGTTTTGTATAAATAAATTATATAGACGTTTAAAGTTTGAAACTTTTAAAGGACCTACTATTATGTCTTTGATTATTTTATAATTCGATTGAAGAGAACCATGAAACAAATCTTTAAAAGAATTTTTCTCAAAATAGGTTCATTCATTCAACAATTCATTMAAGTTTCCAATTCAATTATTCATATCAATATCAAATTAGGAGCATCATTAATAGTTGTTTAGTAGACATAGAGGGATCTACTAGAAGGATTATTTTGAATCATTTGTTAATTTCCTTAATGTATCTTAAGTTGTAGAAATGTAAATATCAAATTTGATAGAAGTGTGGTTTCATTTAAATAATTTCAATGTTTCTTTATAATGATAACAACGAGATTTTTGTATTGGTATTTTAAACAACCAAATTTATTAATTATATCACTTCACATCACCAATGTTTCAATTATGTAACTAATTCATTATGCATCATTGCTTGGTAATGGACTTCACTTTTCCTTTGATTTTAGTCTTATTGAATTATCTAGTTGTATATAATGAATAAAGATATCACTATAAGCAGTTATTCAAGTTCACATAGGGTGAATGTCTTGCTAGTAACAACATTACACATGAAAAAAGTTGAGACTTTGGTCTTTACACTTTGAAGATCCAAACCCAATGCATTTTATCTTCCTTCAACAATCCAAGACAATTGGAATTTGAATTCAATTAGAACACGTACAATTGTAACTTTAGGAATGTAGTGAAAATCAACCCGACATTAGATATTCTTTTAAGGCCTTCGGAAGATTGTGAATTTTGAGTCCATAGGAACTTCATGAACTTTGCCTCATAAGCAATTTGATGTGGTCAAAAGACTGCGACATTGGATTATACATTTAATTAAGATTTTAAGATTTTTAAGTATTTTTTTAAAATTTAATAAAATCATAATAATATTTTTTAAATATTTTTTTAAAATTTATTTTATTTTATATAATCATTAATTATTTTCACCGATAGTGGCTAATTCACAATATTGGAAAGAGCTTGAAACAATCTTCTAATGCCTTCAAAAAACATCTAATGAGTATTGCCAACAAATGTATTTTAAAATTCAATATTTCCATAGTCAGTAACCTCTTAGCCCTCCTATTCTTCTCGACTCCTTGAAAACAAATACTTGGAAAAATATCCGTTGAAGATGAGAGTCTAGGATTGATTTTGGAACATATATTTTCAGCACCTTGAAAATTAATAGTTTATACATACATTGTCCAAAAAATGCATACAAAAGAAATTTGAAAACCTTTCTTGATTGCCAACAAGATCTAATAAAATTAAGACCTCCAAAAGAAGACTTTGAATAGCAAACAATGAGGCTTGGAGAGGGAGACTTTTCAATGCCCCCTTATTTGGTGCACACCAAGCGTGGGGCAAATTTTCAATCCCAAGTGCTCTAACATCCACATTCTTTTTTTCCCCCCTTAAATTGAAGGATTCAAATTCTATTGCAAGGAGGAAAAAACATCCATATTGTGGATGATGACCAGTGTGCAAATGAACTAAATGTCCAACTACCTTTTCACTCATTCTTTAACCCTTAAACACCGAGGCGGACGTTTTGTATCCGATGAATGAAGCGGAATCAAACTGTATAGGACGGAATTGCAACTATTCATCCTCGAAATTTGTTTTGGAAAGGGAAGTTCTTCTACAATAGTTTGACTTGCAATGATTAGTTTTGCAATTTTGGAGGCTAGTGCTTCACACGGTAATAGAAAAGGACGATTTGCAGGGTCACCCCTTTGGCATTTAAGGGTTAATCTTTATAATTTAAAAGATGATCTTTTTTTCTTTTTGACTAACTGATGATTTTTTCATTTGATTATGTACAGTAAGCAAAAATGTGCAGAAATCCAAAAAAGATTCAGGCGTTACGTTTGAATCCCTTTGAGCTGGTCTTCGCGATGGTGTTTTGTGGCTGCAATCGAGCAACAGCTGCGTGATGTCGTAGTTTTCTTGAATGTGCACTCTTTCATCTCTCTTCTRATATCATCGTTGAGTTTTTTTGTGTTCTCTAATGGAGTCAAAGATTGTGGACATCACCCGGTTGTTTCAAAAGTTTGAGATCTGCGTATGAGGATAATTGGATCTGGTTTCGAGCGACAACATCTTTTCATAGTTGAAGGTTCTCAGATATTCYGGATGCCTCTAAAATTCAAAAGTTCTAGAGTGATGTGTAGATTTTTGGTTGCTTGCGTTAGGGTTTCGAGGTGCGACGTTCAGGGGGAACGATAAAACTTGCAGACATGTGAGCGGTGTAGAGGGAATTCCGAGAACCAATTTGACTGAGTGATTGAAAAAAAATTTGAATAGGTTAAATGTCTCTGTCAGTGTATTTAGTGTTAAGTGAGCCTGAGATGGTTCACTCGTAGCAATGGTTTGAAATATCAGGTGAAATTGACGGAGTTGCCTGGTCTTCCACCTCTGTTTAAATCGTATCCAACTGATGTGCAAGAACTCCTCCTCGCAAGTATGTATTCCTCCTGCTTGCGACGTCCGTTGCACATCTCTTATCAGCATTCGCCGTGTCCAATCCAATCTGCTGCCGTTCATTGGCGTTACTTTGATTCTTGGAAAAGATCTTTTGAGTGCAGGTTGAGTTTGATTCGGAATAGATCTCAATTAAGTTCAGATTGAGAAATCAAGATCCTTTTGAGCTCCACTTCCTTCATCTCAAGTCATATTACACTGATACTAGGTATACTCGCTACAAGAGAAAGGGGTGTTTTAAGTGAGTTTTTAAGTATAGTCATAGACACAAGATTTTAAGTAATGACCTTTAAGGAGATTTTCAATAAAAATTTACTTAAAATACATGTGTCTAGGACTATACTTAAAAACTCACTTAAAACACCCCTTTCTCTTTTAGGTACCTTCAACTTATTAATCTGGTCATCGTAGAGTGATCCCTTAGATTCTCTTTTATTTTTTAGCAAGAGGTCTTAGCTTGCCTTCATGTACTAAATCCTTTTTTCACGCCAAGTCATTTTTGGTTTCAACGTTTTCATCTTCAAAATCTGTTTAATCTAGATTGGACTTTAATCATCATGCATGGATCCTTATTATTTACAGGTTTCTACTAATTAGGCCTAGTTCTTTGTCATATTTAGGTGAAGTATTCATGTATTTGAGATYTATTGGAAATTTGAGATTATTCATTCTGTTTTTGTTTCCATTCTGAACACTTCACACCATATATTGTCCTCTAATTGAATTACAGGGAACTGATTCCTCCATCTGAACTAGAGTACCCCATATCAGGTCCAAACTTGTTGCGGTTGTTGGTGTAGGACAGAATTGCAGGATTACATACAGGTATTTTATCCATATTCCTTTTTCAAGTTGTCAGATAGGTTTCAAGTATCATAAATCATTGCTTGAGAAAAGTGGTAGTAGATTCTTAAGTTCTTGCTTCATATTGCAATTGTTTCTCAAACACTAAGTATGTAGTGTACTCTTTTGGTCACAGTTGCTTGGGTCAAAGCTCATCATTGTGAAGATAGTAAGTGTCGTCGTGTTGCTTTCTAGTTGTCTCTGGACATTATTAAACTTAAACCTGATGTGGATGTCACTACAAGCAAAAAGGGTGTTTTAAGTGAGTTTTTAAGTATAGTCCTAAACACAAGATTTTCAGTAATGACTTATAAGGAGATTTTCAGTAAAAATTTACTTAAAACACATGTATTTCTAGTAAGTTTTTCCTGAAAATCTCCTTGTAGGTCATTACTTAAACTCTTGTGTCTAGGACTATACTTAAAAACTCACTTAAAACACCCCTTTCTCTTATAATGCGTCAAGCAATTCCGCATGAAATCTACATCTACTTTATAGATCTTGCCAAGACTGTCAGGTTTAGAGCCTCTATCTGTGACTTTCTAACTGAGTAGGGCAGATGTTGCATGTTTGCATGGAAGTTTTTTCTCAGCTTCTGATCTCGTTGATGATTATTTATTTGATTGTGCTCAGAGATGAGATCRCAGGCTGTAGTGAGAAGGCTTATGGTTTCTTGTCATTGGCGTATGCAAAGAAGATTTTACATRGGAATGCCCWAAATTGAACTTTTTGCATATTTTGTTTGGTAGCTTTTCCATTTTGATTAATTTTTGAAGGGATAAGGCAATCACCTTTACTTTTCCTTCCAATTGCTATGTCACTATTTGGACGTGATAGTTCAATTCACAATTCCCATGGCCAAATAGTGTCGAGTACTAATATTTCAAAATGTTTATGCCGTAAGAAGAGCTTAGCAGGTGATTTTCAGCATTTACTGTGCTTTGCAAGGAGCTCTTCTTACGGCAACAGTTCTGTGCTTTTTCTACTCTCTTCATTGCATAAGTGAGTCAGCTCTGCTAAGTAAGTATTGGGATATTTCTACGAGGTCTGTCTATTTAACCTTTTTGTCCTTTTGGAGAATTTCTTTCAAGTAACAACCACTGTGAGGGAGCTCTGAACAGTTACCATGTTATGAAGATTGTAGTTGCTCCCTAGGCAATTATCTACCACCTAGACTGCAAGGTAGGCAACCCAAAAGCGCCACTAAACTAAAAGCACCATCTACACAACTCTCTGTACATCTCCAAATTCAGTTATGTACCTATGTGGAAGAAACGCTTTTAAAATCAAACTTTAACACTTCATAACTTTTGCATATTGTATCCAAATGTTGCATTCTTTGGTGCATTGGAACTTCCTTTCACTTGCCAACAAGACAATATGAAAATCTGACTAGCCTTATAATAGTAACTAGGCAGAGTACCAATTTGTGGCACTTTGAGGATGCCTACCTTAAGTGCAAAACGTCTCTCTAGTCAAGAAATTGATGATGCTCCCAAATTAATAACTTCTAATTTCACTTCTTATCCCTCGTTCTAGATGGAGAGGTTCACTCCCATTTCTTGAAGATTTTGAATATTGGTTTTGAGCTTCCGCATCCCTTTCCCCTTTTTGTAAGCCATCAAGGGGGTTGAGGATGTGGCTAACTTAACAAGACAGGTAGTTGAACCATGTGAATGATTTAAGGTAGGCAAACCCAATACCAACCATTGACCTAATACCACTCAAATGTAGGTCTGTCATTGATTTTAGAGTGAGAATCTATGACAATGTTATATGCCTTAACTTCGCTTATTGTGAAGTTAAGGCATGTACTTATATCAAGGATTCTTATTCTAGAATCAACAAGAGTCCTATATTTGAGTGTTATTAGGTCAATGGTTGGTATTGGGTTCGCCAACCTTATACAAGAGAACACTGACAAACTCAAGAGCCGCTGTAATGGAGATCTTTGTTGGGGATATGCCTAATATACCATGGAAAGCCGGACTCTGTTCCGATTGGTAATTGCTTGATGTATAACACCTTTGTAGGTATCATTTGTAATTAACGGAGACAATTATCTCAAAGCTSTAATTCTATAATTGGATTTCATCCTAAAACCTACATCAATATTTAAATAAAAAATTTAAATCACCGAAAAAAAATTTAGTATAAAAATATAATGAATCATCTAGAAAATATGAATATAAAAATACAACTATCTAAAAATAATAATAGGATACTTGATGTTTTGATTTTGTATAGTTATCTTCCAAAAAAAATTAGAACTAGTAATTCTATTTACAACCTATTTTTCTTTGAAGTTTTATGAATTTTGGAGTGCAATGAGGACTAGGTATGAAAACATATAAGTCTTTTGATAAATGCCACATTTAAACTCTTAAATTTGTTTTCTTTGTATTTTTTAGAGCCTTTCATTAAATGATACCATRATCAATTTATATAAATTTTTYTTTTCAAAATAGTGAGCTACAATTTAATAGGTCATGATTTGAGGATTTAGAAATTTTAGAATAGAGTGAAAAATAGCGCATGGCAACACAAAAACTATTGCTCCATACCATGCAAATGCCCCCAATACCAAATTATTTTTTAAAATGATTCATAAAGTATCTTCGTAAAACTTCAAATTAAAAAGTGAATCGATGCTTTTATAAGTTATGTAATACCTTTGTTTTCAAACTCACTAGTGTGCCTTGTGCCGTTGTATAGCCAAAACAAATTCTAGAGCCAATAGTAAATTTTAAAAAAAAAACAAAAAAAACAAAAAAAACAATCACTTTCTCATTAAGTGTTAAAACACCATGGAACCAAAACTATGCACTCCTCCTTGCCAAGGGCTTTGCAACTACACCAAGCAAGCAATTCGGGGATGCACGGTCTAATTATAAATTTTTAGACCCAAAAATAACTCAAAAATCAACAACTTTCATGTTGTAGCTCAATACTCCACAAAACCAAGTCCGTGCACCCTTTCTTGTTAAGGGCTTTCCGACAATACCAAGCATGCGACCGGGGGATGCACGGTCCGGGAGATCTCAACGTAAACAAACAAACAAATTAAGGAAGAAGAATCCATGCTAATTTAAAGGATAGGTGTATAGACTAGTATGCCCTGTGTCGTTGCTACAGGTAAAATTAAAGTAAAAGTAATTTTCTAATTTTTGGATGGATTAAAAACTTCAAAATTCAATAACTTTCACCTCGTAGGTCAAAACGCCACGAAATGAAGCCCATACACCCCTCCTTGCTCAGAGCTTTCCGACGGTACCAAGCATGCCACCGGCGGACGCACGGTCCGGGAGATCTCAACGTAACAAAAAAACAAAAAAAACAGCCTGATTTAAAGTATAGATATAGATTCTTAGTCACTTAAATGTTCTTAGTTTGTTTTCCCATTACATCATTAAAGAATCCTAGCATGCAACTAAATGCTTATGTTGTCTTAGGTGCAAATGCTTGTAGAGAATTCTCAAGGGATAATTGTGTCCGGCAGTGACTGCCTACTCACTCTGTATAGTGTATAGTGACACAGTGAGTAAAAAAATTTAATTTTTTTAATTCAACACCCCCTTTCTACCTCCCAAAAAATTTAAATTAAATTTTTAAAAAAATTTGGGAGGAGGAAAGGGGGTGTTGAATTAAAAAAAATTAATTTTAAATTTTTTAATTCAGACCCCCCCTCCCTTCCCTCTTGTAATTTTGGGAGGGGGGAAAGGACTCCAAAAAATATGGGAAAAACATTCAATATTCAGCCGTATTTGTATTCAATTGTATATTCATTTGTATTGGTATTTGTATTCATATTTGATCCAATGGCTGGCAATTTTTTGGCGATTTGAGGGGCCTGGGGTGGCAAGCAAGGTTGCCTGCGACTTTTCAGTGCATAGGCATAGTAAAGCCTGTTAGATTTTGGAATGTCACAATTAAACAATGCTAAATTTACTACTAATGGATATCATCATACTCTTTATATGGTCAACGGATCCAATGCCATCAGTTACAAAAGTTCTTTCCTCTACAGCTCCTTCCATTTGCGCCAATCTTCCACCTATTTATGTAGAGTGAGTAAATCATATATTTAGGGCAAGTAATTGGGTGCTATTGTTGGAATTACTTAACTGTTGTAGGTTGATAAACTTGTGGTTCAATAAATGTTGGTTTAGGCGGGTATGTAAATAAATACTTGTTAGAATAAGTTGTAATTTCACCCAATAAAACGGTGCTTTTAGAATGTTCAATTTGTACTTTTAAAATGTTCATCAAATGGGATTAGGGTGGTAGATCATTGATTAGGAACTTTTTTAACCCCTAAAAGACCAAGACATATTTTGGACAAATTATAAAAAACTACCACTTTTTAGGAAAATGAGAAAAAAATAAAAATTTTAATTTATTTTTCAACTTTCAACTATACTAATTTGTAACAGACTACTATGGAAATATGGGAGAAAATTTTCAAAAACTTTGATTGCACAAATTGAAAGATTATAACGTTTGAAGGTGAAAGAGTTTTTTTTAAACCTTGTGTCCTTGCCCAATAGGGCCAACACACTTAACTCCAAGAGTGAGATTTTTACACTTCACAAGTTCACATGGATTATTTTGATATTTGTATCTTGTATCATGTGAATTACATATCTATCAAACTTCAGAAGTAGAAGAAAAGTATTGCACACAACAATGCTAGTATGTGAGCCCAAGAATGCAAGCTTGTGAGCATTGAGCCTACAATATAGATACTACACACTTTAAAAAGTGTATAAGTCATAAATACCTATAACATGGGTGTTTGTAACATATAACCTGAATATACCCTAAAATCATAGACGGTTTCTATAGTATATACATCTATTACATAGGTGTGTAGTATTCTGGGCTCATGGGCTCACACTCCTATGCTCACATAATAGCAAACCTCGTATTGCACATGTTACTTGAGCTGCCGATTGGAAAAAAAATTATATTCTTTCTAAGGGGGTGTATGTTTACACCTTGTGTCAAAAAATTGTAGAGCATCTATTAAAAAATGACTTCATATGCATCTATTCAAGATCACATGCGTACATTCAATAATCATTTGATCCTGTAAGGGTTAAGATGGTCATGACCTCCACCTACTAACGGTTATGTATTTTGGTTCAAATGAAAATTCATATCAATTCTAGTTTTTAATAAATTTATGTGATTCCACTTGCATTTCATTCAATTCAATTGATTCTTTCTCTAAGAATTTTAGGAAACAATGAAGACATTGCACAAGATATCCACATTGCAAGTCTTGGTGGTCATAAGTTGTTCTATCTTCTGTACAATTTGATTGCTACTCCTTCAAATTTTGTCTTTAACCAGAAATAGCTAGTCCTCTTCTTCTTAATCATTGACCTACTTTCTAAAGGATAAGACAAAGGAGAATAGTAGTGCCTATGGTCTATCATGAATATGCCCTTAAYATTGTAATTTGTTAGAAGCCCTTCACATTGGACCCAAAAAATGGATGCCTAGAGATTTATTTGCATACATTTGTGTCAAACGAGGAAATGTGGCACATATAGCACTATATTTTTTTATCAATTAGAGGATCATTCTACTATACGCGGAAGATCAATCCAAAAAATAATTTGTCCTAAAAGAGTGGTCATTATGGAGTTGCATACTTGAATCCAATGGGCCTTGCTTCAGTACAAGGTGCACAAAAAGGTGATTGTTCACAATAATATAGTGGAAGTGCATCTACAATGTAGCCAATTCACAAAGATATCTAATAAATGATTTAAGGATGAAACAACAACCATAAAATGGTTGTGTGGGATTTTAGGAGTTAAGAGACCAAAGGTCGCATTTTTAATCTCATGGCTATAAACTTAAAGGTCACCTAAATAGTGAATTTTCTTTAAATATTTTCTCACTTTATTTAAATGTTCATGAAAGGGGTGTAGGAGTTGTGATATTAGCTTTTGGAATTTCAAAGAACTCTTGTAGTGCTTGAATTATTAATTGAATAATGAAAAGTCATCAAGAGTTTGTATTCAATTTTAATGTGACTTTCAACTTTCACATGAAATCTTCTCATGTGCAATTGTGCATGGTATGAAGCTCTTTCAACTTCTTTTCAAAAGATTAGGTTTTTGATTTTAAGATGTTAATAGTAGCCTTTAATTTATTTATGTTTCATTAGTTATTTTATAAAATAAAAAATCTGGCTAAGTTATTAAATATGACATATTCAAATACAACATTGCGTATGTAAAATATGTGGTTGTTTTGCAACTTCTTAAACATGTAGTAGGTGCACTAATGATCTAAATTATAAGTGTCATGTGTCCTTGAATCTATTTCAATATGAATACAAATTATTGCAATTGTTGAATGCAAGGGTGATTGCATGAAAGACTATACTRCTTTGTGTCCCACTTGGAATCATGGAGTTGTCATCTACTATAACTTTTGAAGTATGAACCCAATTTTTAGTTTCTTTGAAAATTATTTTTCTTATTTATTACAAATTAAATCGTCAAAGTACCTATTACATGAAATTTTGCACTTTTCTAGTTCTCCTACTTAGAGAAATTTTGTATGCTTTTCCTTCTTAAGGTACCTTCTTCTTAAAGGTGTATACATTAAATATTTTTTCACATTTAAAAAATAATAATAATTAATTATACAATATTGTCAAAAAAATCAAGAATATTGTACATCATGCTACAAAAATGGCAAAGTGTTTCATGCAATTATCCATGACAATTCATGCACCTTATATGCCAAATATCAACAAATACGAGGCTGCAACTGAAATTGGGCTTTCAAACCTCTAACCCTTCGGAAAAATAAATTTTATATTTKATTTCCATTGAAATTCATGTTTAATTTGTTGAAATGTTGTTAGAACCAATTAAATTGTTAAAATTTTGGCAACAATGTGTAATATATTAATATAGAAGTAAARTTGAATGTGCCAATTTTGGAATAGATTTTTAGATAGATTTCTCTCAAGATTTACTTCAGATGTAGACTTTTCATTTTTTTAATCCTCCTCCACCTAAGTCTATCATATAAGATGTATTCACACTAAATTGAGAAATAAATAATTCATGCTGTTAAGAATTAAAATTCAACTAATCGAATTGTTTGCCGCAAGGGGGCTTTTTTAGCCTTTTTGTAATGCACCACGGCATTACAAGTGGGTTCAGCATTGTAAACTCTTGCATTATGAAATGGTCATGTTAAATATAATTAGATGTTCACATCTAGAAAATCATGTAGGTATTCAAACTCCACATGGTAGGTTGAGTCCTTTTGTTCTCTGTTAGKTATTGAAGGTTTTGTTTCCYTATTTYGGAAAGAAAAACSTTCCACCATGGAGGGAATATTTATCCTTGTTAAATTATAATCTCAACTTTTCTTAAATCCAAAARGTTATCGTTTATATTTTGATTTTTAATTTTYATCTAAKTGTTTTGATTTTGATTAATATGATGCTAATCCATTACYGGGGAATGTCATTAACATCATATRTGAYACAACTTGGTTGTAAAGTGATGGAGACTTGASTGAACAATATTGAGTCTTTTTTTTWATATGATTTGCATATGTGCRTTTGTTGCACATTGAGGTATCTTCAAATAGTGACTTTGAAAATTTACAAAATTCYATATAAATGACAAAATATATATTAAAAAATAATTAAATCATGAATCATATTTATCCACAATAAATATGATGTGGGTTTGGTGGCTATAAATTAGCAATTGGTGATTGACTTTAGTATATGAATTGCAAGTATTTCTATTACCTCTTCAGGTATTTTTGGAAGGTGAATCTTGAGGAAGAAACATTCATTCATGCCTCCATCTTTAATGAAGTGAAGYCGCTCCTATCTAGGTTGGAATTCTCAAAGTTGATRACTAAAGAGGTCCATAGTTTTAGAAGTTTGTAGTTCAATTGACCTTGGAATATGTCTACATTCATATGTGTTTTGAGTAGTCTATTTGTATGTTAGTAGTATATGACAAATTGTTGAGGGATTCGTTTAAGAAGGCTCGAAATATAAAGGTTTCATAATTTTGCAATCATTAAAGAATGMAAAGTCCAAATTTGAACTTTTAAAAATGGCATGGTTTAATAGAGTATTCTCCAAAGCAATATTTACATTGTTTGAACAATTTATCTAAACACTTTGTTAAAATTTTCTTGATTTGGCATGACCAAATTATCTTCCATATTTATAAGATACTTATGTTTTCCATAATCATGACTAATAAATTTTCTAAAAATAGTAATTTAACCTGAAAAAGACATTATTTTTCAAAATTTGAGAGGACAATTTTAAAAAATTTAGTTAAATTTATGGTCCAAAGCTCCAAGCTCACAAAACCTAGGCTCAAGGATTACAGGTTTGCATTTCTAGACTTACACGCTAGCKTTGTTGCTTCAAAATTATGTAGTTAATACAAAGTCTCCCTTCTAATGAAGATACTTCATTGAGGAGTCACTCACATAGGTTTTGAAAAGCATGACGTGGGACCCTAACAAATARACTCTCTAAATATGCCAATTGCTTAGAGTRTTTGGAGTTATWTATCACTCTTTACTAACATTTTGTCTCTATTTGACTCATTTTTATGTTTTTCGATATTCATCAAATTGGACATASTGGAGCTATGAATCTTCAAATCTTTAAAGGCTAATTTCTACTAGTCTTCATCGCTCCATTAGTCTTAAGTTTGTAGGTTATTTTAATTATTATACCCAGATGGAGGCCTAATACTTTTGTGCCCACTAGTAGAAATTTCTTTTTTTTGTTGATTTGGTCATGTTGATCTGGTCACTTTTTGAATGAAATTTGTTGAAATCAACAGATTTTTGTCAAAAAGTGACTGGATCAACGCGACCAAATCAATAGAAAAACTGAATTTTCTACTAGCACTAATAGAAAACGCAGGAATTTTGACAGAATTTTGTTGATTTGGTCGCATTGTCCCGATCACGATTTTGTTGATTTCAACTGAAATCTATAAAAGATTAACAGATTTTTGTTGAAATCAACAGAACAGTGACCGGGACAACACGACCAAATCAACAAAATTCTGTCAAAATTCCTGCATTTTCTATTAGTGTAGCCAAATCTTTTCTTTAACCCTTGAAGGACGGGCCGGTGGCCGTGGAAATCATGCATTTTGATACCGTGTGACATCATCTACTTTGAAAAAGCTAAATATTCATTGGAAGTCAAAGTATTGTAGCAGATCTCCCCTATCCACCCCTAATACCGAGGATGAATGATTGCATTTCTGTCCTACAAGGAAAGATTCTTTGCCATTCATCGAACGCAAAATGTCCTCGGTGTCATTTAAGGGTTAAAAATAAGGAATGATAAATATTGCACAAAGAATCCTTTCATGCCATAAAATTTTTTCTAGAAAAAAAGACAATTTTTCCAAAAAAATGGCATCTACTTTATGAAAATGTTTTTAGCCAAAATTGTTATCTTGGGAGGAGATGTTTTTTTCACACAAATTAAAAACATTGTCGTTACAACAAACTTCAAGTACCATTAGCGATGAATGTTGTTTTTTGGTATTTTATTTTTTCTATTTTTTTGTTGAAAGAGTAGAATAAGATGGATTTGAATGGCAAAAATCTGGCCATGAATCTAGTTTAACATACATCGCTTGGCGAAGCAGACGGTGATCCTCGGCGCCTTTTTATTTTACCAGAATGGCTCTTACCCTTGTCATCCCCGCTTCTGTCGATCTCGACATGGCTGTCCACACTGCTGAAATCAACCGGATCATAGCTACGTAAATTCCTCCTCTTTTCTTCTCGAACATCGCTGTCTGCTTTGACATCCCGCTGTTGCAATGTCCGAGAGTCCAAGGAAACTTCGGTCGAATCCATAAGCTTGGGTCGTAGCTTCGGGTTGGCTAGCTGCTGCGTCCGCGTGGGCCGAGAGATATAAACCCTCTCATTCTTACACTCATACGTCCAGTGCCCCATCTGAAARCACTTCTGGCACTGCTGTGACCCACCCCCGAACGACGTCCCCGGTTTCGAAGCCTCCTTGCGAACTCCCAGGATCACGGCCCTCTCGGTGCTCATCAGATACATCTGGCGCTTGGCTTCCTTCCGCTCCTGCCATCGACTCGGACCCTCCTCCTTCTGGCCATACGCGTTCACGTTCCGTGCCGCGGCGGCCGCGGTCCTCTCCGCCTGCGTCCGGCTCAAGCCCTTCACAGCGCTCAAAGCTGCGGCCTTTATCCGATCCGCTGCAGCTGCTGCGGCGTCCCTCTTGTCTTTCTTGGAGGTCATCTCAATCCTCGACAGTAGGTAAAATGATATTTCTAAGTTAATGCAAAAATAATTGCGGCATCGAGAGCTYYCTCCTCACAAACATTTCATCAGYCGTGCTCCCGACCCTAAATTGTTKAATTTCCAAGTGGTTGCAAAAATRTTTGCGGCATCCGTCGAGAGCTTGTTCGTCACTAATATTTCAACAGACATGCTCCTAACCCTAATTTGTTGAATTTYCAAGTGGATGCGAAGATATTTGGGGCATAGAGAGCTCGCTTCTCACAAACATTTCAGTAGACATGATCCTAACCCTACATTAATAAATTTCCAAGTGGATGCAAAGATATTTGCGGCATCGAGAGCACACTCCTCATAAACATTTCAACAGACAGGCTCCTAACCCTAATTTGTTGCATTTCACAAGTCCATACGAAAACATTGCCCGCAATATTCACGAGTGAGCCCTCGTTGATCTCAAAGGCACTCCAACAAACTTGCTCCACTCCCAAATTCCTTGAACWTCCACATCCACATCGAGAGCTGCCACCTCACAAGGAATGCAAAAGGCATRCTCGTRATCCTCGTTTGTTGAAGAAGGAGCAACCGCAGAAATACAATGGCATTCTCCTCTGTGACCCCTGCACACGAAAGCATCAAGGCCTCTTTGATATCACACCCTCTAATATCACACTCTTTAATATCACACTCATAAACCCCTAAAGTAAGTCCCAAAGTCCCCTTGGGACACCAATGGGATGTTCTAGAGTGTGTCCATGTGAAACTTTAGCATATATATACAAGTAGATATCCTACAACCAATAAAGGTGCTTATAATTTAGTGACACTATAATCATGGAAGGTTTTTGTATAGACACCTATATAACATAGGTGTATAGTTTTTTTAGGTTCACGGGCTCATGCTCCTATGCTCACATAATAGCAACCCTCAATACTTGGGATTTCAGATAGGTTAGTGTGCCCTCAATTTTTGACATGGTTTTTTGAAGTTTTTTTTGAAGATAGAATATCACATTAGCGTTATGGGAATAATCATATATTATTTCAATTGGTGATTAGGAGAAATATATGCCACCATAAGTCCCAAAAGTAGTTTGGTTGGATTAAAAAAAAAATTAATAATGAGCTAACATTGTTTTTTATGTTTAAATTCATGTCTACATCTAAAGTTCTTATTCATTCCATTTGGATTAGTGATGTGAAGTTATGTAAAGTTTTTGTTTTGTAGACGATCAATACATCTTCTAAAAATAATAGCATATTTGATTTGTTTTTTAACTTAGTTTCTACAATTTTAAGAAAAAAAAGAAGTTCCTAAAGGTTCAACTATCTTGCTAAAACAATCTCACCATTGAAATTAGTGTGTTTCAATTCCATATAAGAGCTATCAACAATTTTTTTACGGTCAATGACTGATAGAGAATCCTTCTACATATACGATAGAAGTACAGGAATTTATCTTCGAAATTTTGTGTGAAAAAAGTCGGAGGTCTTGTACAATAGTTTGACTTCCAATAAGTGCTTTTGAATTTTTTTTTTAAGGCAATGATTTACACAAGACAAAAAGAGATGATCACCAAACTTGTCTTTAAAAGGTTAAACCTTAAATGCTTGAGGCACCAAAGTTCGGTGGTGACAACATTTTGAAGTTAAATAAAGACTAATCAAATACTATTTTTCACCATTAGTCAACCAAAAAGTATGAATAGAGAGTCAAGGGACTTTGCTCTTTACTCTTGTCAACACTAATTGTACTTATTTTTGTGTATCAATCCAATCGAATTTCTAAATCTCTTCTTTTAATTCTTAATTGTTTAGTTTTCATGTCATAATCATGCTTGTTTAGTTTTTGTATCATGATCATACTTGTTTAAAGAATCTCATAAGTTTTAATTTTGGTTTAATAGGGTGATTGCAAGAAAGACCAACCATTTTAGACCCTTTTGCAAAATCGTTTTTTGTCTTCTACTATAACTTTTGGATTATGAATCCAATGCCCAAAACAAAAAATATATTTTAGCCTAAAATACTTAACTATAGTGAAATAAAAAGAACTAAAAATTTTCAATTGGTAAGGACTTCATGGTGATGACATTTCACCAAAATAATGAACTTGAAATCCACTTCAATGTTCAAAAGTATGCGTGCCATGGAGCCCCTTTTTTAGCCTACTTGCATGAACGTGGAGGACATAAAATAGTGTATTTTTTTATTTCCCTTATATGGAACATGATTAACTAGTGAAAATAGACCACCAAAATTTTAGCTCTATATCATTAAATTTGGGTCTCCCCTAATAATAAAAACCTTGAAAATGTGACAAATTAGAAAATTTGACTTTTAAATATTAAATGATTTTTTTTATTTTGAAAAATAAAGGATTTGTTCACAATCAAAAACTCTTGAAATAGATTTTTGTTTGGGACATTGGGTTCATAATCCAAAAGTTATAGTGGAAGACAAATCCATTTTGGCAAAATGCTATGAAAAACGGTTGGTCTCTTTTGCAATCACACTTTGTCACAAAGTTGCGTCTCCAAGAAACATGCCATGCATTTACAGAAATAAAAAAGCTCCTCCTTGTATTAGAAAATAATKTTATAATACTTAATTGGTCTTTCTTCATTTATTTGGGACCTTTTTACAAGTGGTGAGTATTAATATATCATTAATTCAAACACGCTGCCAAAATAAATAAATAAATGAAGCAAGGATAGTAGAAAAAAATAAGTCTAGTCCATATATAACCTATAACTTTGGTGACATTCACTACATTGATTTGTTCTATTGATGAAGGGGAAATATTAGCATTACCTAAAAATTGGAATATCTACAATTCAAATAGTTTTTGCTTTGGTAAATTAATGTCATCAAGACGCTCTTCAAACAAAGTAGTATAGCATTAGTGGATATAGCCACTTATCTAAGTTCCGAAAAAWTTAGACAAATAAAAATAAAARTTTCGGGTGGTCTTGCATCCTCCAATCTTATTCCACTTTATAGCTTTACTAATTAGTCATAATAATGATGTTACAAAATGATCTTATATGTGGTTATAATTTTTACAAGGGTAGAAATTTTTTACCCATTATATATGTCCTAATGTCTTATTCCCATTTATGTTAAAGTAGTATTACAAATGTCTTTGATAAAAATATTTTTTTCTCATAAATAATTTTTCTCATATATAAATTCATTTTGAAATATGCACTAACAAGACAATATAATCAATGTGCCAAGTTTCATCCCTTGGATTTTTTTTTCTTTCTGCGTAGTAATGAAAAGACAAGGTAGAAAGTAGCCGATCGGTGCAACCGGAGTTGTCGTTGTTGTTGTGGCATCGATCTCTTGGAAATTTCTAGTAGTGCTGGAATCGAGTCGGGGGCGGTGGTAGGGGTAGCAGGCAGCAGGTGGAGCAGGTTTCGATTGGACTCGCTTGTGAAAATGGCGAGGAAGAAGGCGGAACAGCATCAATGGAACCATACTCTTCAACTGATTCTTTACTTCACTCTATGTGCGTGCTGCTTCGCTGCCGCAAACGCTGAGAAAAGAAGCTACATTGTTGTATTTGAGTAAGTTACATCCCCACGCCCATACCCCTTTCTTCCTCTTGACTCTTCTCTTCTCTTCTTCACAGATTGAGCTTTCGTATGGGTGTGGTAGACCGCCATTCGCATTGTACAGGAATCTATGTCTTGGCTCTTTGTAAATAGCTTTGTAACCATTTCGTGCTTCCGTGAGTGAAAAGAAAGTTTCGAATCTTAGATGACACACTATCTGGTCACGATTCCAACCCACATTGTTGACACTAGCCACGAGTTCTGGGTTTGAAGTTGGGCGATCATATCAAGAAATTATCAGATCGTTTAGGAAACGATCGCCGCCTGAATGAATTCAAATGGTGCGCCTGAAATTTGTGTCTGCAGTGACGCCAGCCCAGAAATTGCCTCCATGGACGCCGAAGGAATGGACGTGAGTGCCCAAAACGATTACATACTAGAATCCGCTCTGGGGATCACGACCGACTTCCAGAAGTTCTACGACTTCAGGCGCTGCATGCGCGGCTGTGCCGTCGCTATGACTCCCCAACAGGTTTAGCACCAATTCCAACACAATGGGTTTCAAGTTTCTAACACATTCACCAAGCCTGAACTTGAATTCCAATCAATCCTTTCGAGCTTGATTTCATATCAGACAGCAGCTAATGATTGTGCGCGTGATGGTTGTACCCGCAGGCTTCCCTGGCCCTTCGCAACCCGGCGATCACGAACGTCATCCCGGACGGCGACGTTCACACCACCACCACGCACTCCCCTGAATACATGGCGATGCCGAACTCGTGGAACAAGACGGGCGGCATCGAGAACGCGGGTGAGGGCATCGTGATCGGCATTGTGGACACAGGGATCTACCCTGACCACCCCAGCTTCGCCTCTACCGACGGAGTGAAGGCCTACGGTCCTCTTCCGTCGTTCCTGGGAACCTGCGCCACGGACTCTCGTGTCCCCAAAGGGTTTTGCAATGGGAAGATTGTTGGGGCTACGCAGTTCTTCGATGGTGCACTCATGGATGTGAATGCGAATGCCTCCGATCCCGACTGGCACAGCCCCTTGGACGGCAACGGCCACGGCACGTGAGTCATCGGGGTCGTCCTGCTTTTGATCTGAATTTAGGGTTTTGGTTAATTCTTAGCGAAATCTGATGTGTGGGAGCTTCACTTCTATGTCTGTTAGTATTAACCACTTGCTTCTCTTTACTGCATCAATCGTGTTGCAACCACCTCTTTAGAATCTAAGCGCTATCCTCACTCCTTTGCTTCAACGAATTCCACCGTGTTTATAATTCGGAACCCACACTTCCAAGAGCACCGAGGACAGCAACTTCAAATTGACGACATTGTCAAGAACTTTATTTGGGTGTAACCTCTTGAAACAGTTGTAACCCTTAGATGCCTAAACTAGAAACAGAAAGTGCATTCCGGAAGCCAATTATAGTCACTTTGAGAACATGATTCTATTATTCAAACATGTAGGCAATGATCTCTTCATCTTGTTGAATAATCCACAGGGCAATAATCCACAGGGGTTCGTGACAGTGTTGTTTAATTGTATTTGAATGACATAGCATGTCGTTTTGCTGCATTTCATGGTAATGTCGTGATCAGTCCTTCCTCTCTCCCTTGCGATTCTGCAGGCATTGTGCGGGTACTGCAGCAGGGAACCAAGGTGTCTCCGTGGTGGTGAACGGCGCGGACTACGGGAAGGCGAGCGGGACTGCCCCTCGAGCGCGTCTTTCCATTTACAAGGCGTTGAATCAGCAAGGGAGCGGGAAAACTTCCGACATCGTGGCTGCCATCGACCAGGCGATCAAGGATGGCGTGGACGTGTTGAGCTTGTCGCTCGGGGGACCTCCGAATGCGGGCGAGGTCACCTTCACACTCGCCATGGAGATTGCGTTTCTGGGGGCTGTCAAGGCTGGGATTTTCGTGGTCCATGCCGCTGGAAACAAAGGTTCGCAAATCTCCACGGTCGCGTCGTTCAGCCCGTGGATCACGTCAGTGGGCGC
>VACF01000616.1:0-38994 GCA_006891605.1 Pleurozium schreberi
GTTATACAATGCAGTTGTTTTGCAGTGGGTCGACGGCGTCCCATCTTGTTGCTGTAATTCGGATGTTAGTTTCTTGATTAAATAGAATGCAAGAACTCAGAGAGTTGCGTACGTAATAACGTAACTTTAGGAACAATTGTATGAGGAATTTCTGAGTTCAATTCTTCACAAGGTTTTAGACATCCTTGATTCACATGGTCAACCCAGGCGTCGTTAGAGGGTTAACAAGGAAAACATTCACGGCTGCAAGACGTAGTAAACATTCTATTCGTATTTCATGGTATAAAAAAATTGTGAATGGGAATGATGTCATGCTCTGCAGAAATGATTTGCGAACGGGAATCACGCCAACAAAGTACAATCATGGAGGTCACGCGTTAACGAAGGAAATGACGACATCTGTAAAAAACTAATTACATATAGTACCCCCCTAAATACTGAATAACATTCTGCCAAATTTACGCCGTCGATTCATGGTAGCAGAGATCTGTCGACAAGGTTTGCACCGAAAATATTGAAGATTACAATACCAGTATGTCAGAGAGTTGCATACGTAATAACCTAACCCCAAAAGGAAACTTGGCATTTCGGTGTAAGCAAATTTTATCGAGGTTTCTGGCATGATTTCTGGAATCTATATGTGAGGATAGAAAATCACATTTCATTTCCGAAATATAACATTGTCCTGTCAATAGGTGCCCATGGAGGAAGTTATGGAAGACAATGCAAAATAATTATAGGAATGTCAAAGGGAAAAAAATAAAAATAAATAATTTTGTTTTTCCCTTTCTTTTCTTCTTTTCTTGAAAGTTATATGTTTTTATTTTTCTCCAGGCTTTTATTCATTGTATTTGGCGGTTTGGCCTAATAATGACGAAGTTTTTGACTACGTGGTTCTGCAATCAATGTAAGCGAAATATTTAAAGAATAACCTGTAGAGTTCATTTTATAATGCAGTTCTTTCAAATTATCTTGGCAAATTACCAAACACGGTGAGTCTTTTTGCAATATCATCCTAACAATTGAGATTATGATGTTCGAATGTTACGTTAGAGTTATAAACAATTTTGATTTTCATTCAATTGTTGAGCTAATATCATATAAGAACTAACAACGGTTTCATGATTTCAAATGAATTTTTTTTTTTTTTTTTTTTTTAAATTTTGATCTTCAGTCTTGACATACTAAATTTTAATTTTGAGGTCAATAGACCCAAGAAATTTGAATAGTAATATTCGAATCATTTTTATGAATCAAAACCCATTCCATTATCCATTTTGGAGGTTCCCTATTTGTTAGAGTTCAGGAGGTCACACCACGTCCACCCAAAACATACATGTGGATACGTAAGAGTCCTAGCATGATGATGTTTTGCCTATCGAGGACTTCTCAACTCACTTCTCATGTTTCAAATATGAAATCCCAAATCATCTTCGACTTTGAATTTTTTTTTGACGCTCGGGAGGTTCATTTAGTTCTACTACAACAAATCACGTGCAAACAAGTGGTTTCTAATCAACTATAATTTCAACCTAAAAAATTAAGGCATAGTGACTATAAATTGAGGATGAAATCATATTAAATCTTGAAAATCATTTCAATTACAATATATATTTGAATAATATGGGGATATATGAAGGTTATAATGAAAAATAAAATATTATAATTTTAATTTAAAAAATTTAAAAGAAAAAACAAGAATAAAATATATGCAATTTTTGGATTTCTATGCATGGAGCTTGCAAATGAATTGCAATCTTTCAATTTGGAAATCTTTTCAAGCTTCATCTTTTTAGTTTAAATGAAATACAAAAAATGGTCATATTGAAAATTACAATCAAGGGTGACCAAAATACATTTTTTTTTGGGATGTGTGGACTTTTGAGGAGGTCAAAGATTTGATAAGCCCAATTTGATAAGCTCAAATCCAATTGGTTGACACATTTGAAGGACACATGCTTAATTTTGATTTGCTAACTATTTATATTTGTAGATTTATGATTTAGGTCCATCTATGGAACAAATTCAATGGTCTCAACAGCCTGCTCTTCGAAAAAGCATAGAAATTACATACAATATCGAAAAATCTAATTTTTTTTTTGGAATATTCACGATTTTCACTCACTAATACTTCAAAGATATTATTCCTAAGAAGAGGTGCCTCCAACTACGCTCAATTGCTTACTTGGACGGTTTAGGGTGCTTCCACCTTAGGATTTTCCCCAACCCCCCGAAGAAAACCCCGGATCGCTGGGACGCTTGACAATTGAGATTTGAGACTTTGAGAGTTGAGAGTGGCGCAAGAGTCCACCCACCTTCTGGACTTCTTTGATGGCGGAATTCCAGGTCTGTTGCCCGTCCGCACGAGTTGACTCGACTCGTGCTGGTCGAGTTTCGGCGTTTCCTCTCCGCATACTTTCAGGTTGAGGGCCACTTCGGCTTTTACTTTCGCTACTAAGCTTACTCATTGATGCAAATTGTCCTGTAGGATTTCTGCACTGATTTGCGGGATGAGGACGAGGATGTAACTTAGTTGAGATCGGCCATTGATTAATGCCTTCGTCCCCATCTCGCTCTTCCTGCTTTGTGGACAGTCGCTCCTCCTCTGACACTTGGGTTAATTAATTGTTGGTGAAATCGATTGCTGAGTTGGGAACTCGGTTGCTGCAAGTGAGGGAAGTGAGTGCAGTTGCGTGGGGTTGGCGAGGAGGGAAGGGGGGGCATTGCACTGGGTGTGAGCGGTCGTGTGACAGATGAGGCGTTTTTTAGTTCATATTCGAAGCTACCGGCAGTTGGCTCCGTTCTTTTAGGGTATTCTGCAGATTTCACGGATGCAGCTCAATTTGTGGGGGATGGCAATCTGTTTTCGAGGTTGTTAGGTGGTTATACTTTTCCCGAAGTGGATCGCATCGTTTTGTACGGCAGGGGGATCAGGTTTGGTGTTTTTTTTTGAGCGAAACTGCGGGATGCGATATTTTTGAGAGTGGATGTGGTAGTTGTACCTCTTTGGGAGACGGTTGTTTTGGTTGCGGCCTTTGGTTGTTGTAGAGGGTGGAGTGGAACAGAGGAGAGAGTTCCACCGATGGCGAAGCTGAGTCGAGGGCAGAGGACGGGAGCTGGTACCGTTATGTTGCTGGTGCTGGCGTTGTTGTCGCTCTTGCTTATGATCATGTTGCTGCTGGGCCTACTGGAAAGAGCAGAGACAGCAGGTGCGTGCTGCTACAGCTCCTCCTTGGTACATCCATTTTATAATTTGTTCATGCAATCAGCTGTGCTGGTTCAGATATTTTTKATCCTCCATTGATTCTACAGCTAGATATTTTTATCTTTAGCAGGATTCTMTTCATTTTATGAACTTTAAGTTGTCTCTTGATTTTTTGTGCATTAAATGGAGACTTCGTTTTTACGGGGTTTTCATGCATTGACACAAGTGCGCATATGATATATACCAGAGTACGCACAAGTTCAGGAACCTTTTTGATGCGAGGTCAAGATGCTGTTATCAAAAGGGTAGAGAAACGAATAGCTGACTTCACTTTTATACCAGTTGGTATGTATGATGTACCCTTGGTTCTAGTGCTAAGCTTTTTTTCTGTTCACGATTGGAGATGGTTTATACAGATGGTTAGTAAGCATCTCTGCATATTGCTGCTTCTCCGGTATGATTGGTGGTGTCGCAGTCCGCCATGGGGAGACAATTTTACATCCATGATTCGTTACAATGCATGGGTTTGTTCAGTTCAGCCCCTGTAGCACTCTTGTTCTATTCTTTTCAATGTTAACGTTTAGGCACGTTGAATTTTGTGTGCAGAACAAGGTGAAGGTTTGCAAGTGTTGCAGTATAGAGAGAGTGAAAAATATGAGGCACACTATGACTACTTTCACGACGCTTTCAATACCAAAAATGGTGGTCAACGGATTGCTACCGTACTGATGTATCTGTAAGTAACCCCTTTCTGCTTCCTTCCTGGTTGTGATCGTGCCACCAACCTATCTCTCTTCCTACAACAGAGGGCTTTTTCAGCCAACTTCCATGACACGTAATAATGTATCATCTGCTCAGGCAGGGTCACACAAAGTTGCAAGTGACCCGACAGCGTTACTTTAAAATCTTAGATAGGTACACATTGATTAAACGAATGTAGACTACCCYAGCAACTGATCAAGTGAAAGTTTTAGAATAATCACCATTGTAACGCTGACTCTTCATGACTTTTGCATCCGGTATCCTAATGACGCATTTCCTGGTGCCTTAAAATCCTATTTCATTTGTCTGCAAGAACTTAGAAAATTTTGACCAGTCTAATAGAAGGAACTGTGCGCAGTAGCAAGAGTGCCAACTTTAGGTGCCCCTGCCTTATTAAGAAGGATAGAGCGGAATGTTTGAAATGATCTAGGTCCAGGGGGAGATACAATCACTCCAAATATCCCTTTGGGTGCTCTTACATGGTCTCAGTTTGGACTGTCATTTTTATGATTGGGGGCAGCTCAAATGTTGAGGAGGGGGGAGAAACGGTCTTTCCTGCTGCGAAGGTGAACAGCAGTGAGGTTCCCGACTGGGATAAGCGATCACAATGTGCTAAGGCTGGGATTTCAGTGCGACCGCGGATGGGAGATGCCTTGCTGTTCTGGAGCATGAAACCTGATGCCACTCTTGACCCTACTAGCTTGCACGGTACGCGCTCCTGTTTCAGAGTTAGTTTCAAGTAAACAAGATCATTTTTTAGCTCTTTGACTGGAGGGAAGGCAACACTGACTACATTGGCTAAGATTTAAAGTGAATCTGTTTATTCTGCATATGCTTTTTAAYGAATAGGAAAAATGAACAGCCTCAAGAATCATATAGTACACCAAGGAAATTATCCACTAAAGCATATACGAACTWGTACCTTTATTTGATACGAGCAATTGCACTACGAATCCCTTCATCAAATTTCTCTGAAGTCAAACCTGCTCYGACTCTTTTATTTTTTGAGAGCCTAACTCTACAATCGCATATGTAACGACGTAATAACAACGTTGTGAGACAAATGAATGCATTTGGTCGAATTACGTTCAATAGGAGTTACGTGATGGGATTCGAGTTCTGTTTTTTTCTTACTCAAACCTGAAATAGTTCTCTACGTGCTGGAACTGAGTACAGTATATGCTGCCGCTCCTATATTTTTAATACCGTGATGATGGCTTTTTGTTTATCAGGTGGCTGCCCTGTTATCAGAGGTACCAAATGGTCTGCTACCAAGTGGTTGCATGTTGATAAGTACGGAGTGTGAGGATGTCCAAGAATCCTTCTACAGGTAACTCCTCACGTGTCATTTGAGCTTCTATCTTCTTTTCACTGTCATTGATTCCTGAACAGCGACTACATGGAATGAATTTAGCTTTATGATCCTCTCCTGGACTTCTAAGCAAATTGATTTAAAAAAGTTGATAATACTTCGGATTATTCTCATCATTTCCTTGAATTGCAAAGGTGTGAAGAAACTGATGCTACAATCAAATAGGACTGTTTCCATGAGGTGAATCCCTTTTCATGCATCCAGATCGTGATGTTGCGAGTTTATGGTGATTTCTTCCTATTTTGCTTGTTCCATTTGACATTCATTACTTACCAGTATCCACRTTGCTGACTGCAGGAAGACAGGCGAAGGCTCAATTGGGCTATTGAGAGAAAAGAACGCATGTTAACAATTCTCTCGTCTTAAAGCAAAGCAGAGGTTACCGTGCGTGGGTTTTTTTTCTCCTCTTGTTGAGATGGTGAAAATGCTGAAGGAGATCAGTTAGAGTCTGRTTTCTCAATTGCTATTGTAATAGCTACTGAATAGGACAAATTTTATGTTAAGGGGCTTCAATTGAAGTGCCACGGCTGTGAAGTCTAAAATTTGTGAATACATCGTTTTTTGTAAACAGTGAGATTCACACTAAATTCTTTAACTGAGGGACTCCAGTAGAAAAGAGATTGCACTATTTTTTTTAGGTGTGGTTTGATTCGCATACGCCAGATTCTTACAACATATAGAGTAAACCGGCCATTTACCACACAGTTCCAAAAACCACACAACAAAAACTTCCAATTACCAAACACCAATTGCACAATTCAACTATCAATTCAATTCAACTATCAATTCAATTGTGATCTGAACCAAATCTTGTATCACTGCCCAATGATTGCACATTGTGTGGTGAAGGGATGCAAGAAATTTTTAACTAGTTTTCAACTCCATTGTCTTTAAATTGCAATAAAATTTGTAGGAAGACTTTTTTTTGCATTCCATTTTTTTGTAGGTGAATCTTATCATGACATTTAATAATCACTCCAAATTTCAAAACATGCAAGTCTCTGTATTTATGTGGAGAAGGATTTGGATTTTGTTTGTGCACTGATTAGTAAGTTTACTATTATAGTGTGGAGTGTTGGTAAGTGACTTGTAGGGTGTGGATTTTGATTTTGGTCTTGAATAAGTAAACCAAGAAACTAGCATTTCCTTTCAACTAGACATTGTTGATATATCCAAATCAATAGGTAGATGAGGTGCAAAACTTAAGACTCTAAAGAGAGAGGAATTCCAACCCTTTTATAAATCAAGTTTTTAATCACATTGTAAAATACCCAAGTCGAGTGAATTGTGAAAAGACCTTTAGTGAATGCTAGAAGTTCTATATAATGCCTAGTTTATTTGATTGCTTGAGTAAATTTGATTGTTGTTATTGTGAAAATCATCTTTTGGGTATTATGTAAATCATTTGTTAACCAGAATCCAATAGAACTATAACCTACTGGCAAGACTTTCCATTTTCACACAAAATTCAAGGATGAATATTTGCGATTCTATCTTACACAAAAGGCATCCATTAGACACATCATTTTTTGTAATGGCGTTACAAGGTTAACTTATAATTGCGCATTTTGGCTAAAACTTGGATGTATAAAATCTGAAAATAAAACCCTAGAAGAGAATTTTGTCAATTTTTAAGACACCAATATACAATACTATAAAAATTCATAATTTACTCATGCAATGTCCAAAGATTGCATATTAAAATGTTTTGGAATGTATTCATTGGCTTGCCAATAGGATCCAATAAAAATAATTTGTGTTTTTAAATTRAGGTAGTAAGTATGCTTAATTAATATTAGATTGGATTATGAATGTACTTACCTTGGAGTGACCTCTCGAGGGGGCAAATTGGATACGCCTCATCGGCTCATTGTCCAGGTAATCAAATTGACTTGCTTACATGGCCGCCCACGTGGACCCCTAGGTTGGTGGCTTGCTGCTGGCCTCACTTTGAGCCTCCCTTTAAACCCCAGGCGGTCGCTTCCCTTCCCCATCAACGGCCAAGATCCCCCTCCACCCAAATCCAACGGTCCCCAACCCCCGACGTGGCCTGCTAGCAAACTCCTTCGGTGGTTCTCGTTATTCCGACTGGAAAACGCAGACCCAATCGGGTTCCAAATCGTGATTGTGCATATTCATCGCAGCCAGGAATTGAATTTGGGCTTCCGCATGGAGCTTTGAGCCCGAGATTGCGAATTTGTGGTTTCAGAATTGCAGAAGCTTGATGGCCATGGCTGCAGCAGGGGCGTTGGAGCTTTGTGCCGCAGGGGGAATCCTCAGCAATGCCCGCTTTTCCTCGTCGCAGTCGCAGTTCTTGACCCCGCAACGGAGCTCCTTGCATTCGAGAATCGACTCCAGAGGAAAGGGGAGATGGAGTGGACACGATTTTGTAGGGCGACCACGAGCTGTGACGACGCGTGACCCGCCTCGCACCAATGCTAATGGGAGCGCCAATGGAGCTGCTGCGAATGGCGCTGCTGCCAATGGACCTGTGATTGGGGTTGCGAAAGGTGGCCTGAATGGTTCGGCCACTCGTGGTCGTTCGGTGGTAAGCCGTCTTTGAAATTATGTCTATTGGACCTTGGGATTCGGTTGTGGCATCGACATTTATCGCTTGTATTGGGAAATCAAGAAAAGTATTCTGTACTTCTGTTGAGTACCGAGGAGATTGGAGTGGGGTTCATTTGACCCCTGCGGAACTGAGATTTCGTGCTTTTTAAATGATCAATTGGATTGATGATATTGTGGAAAATATGATCACACCAAGAACGAGTGCTTGTGTTAGGTGAAAGAAGGAATTATTTAGAGCAAAAGCACAGGAATTATCCTCCTGTGACCCTCTCAGGAGTGCGAAGGACAGACCCAATTTGGGACTCTTGGTCGTTTAGGGGTTAGATGAGTTGGAACTTTACGTACATTCCCTCTTGGGAACCAAAGTTTAGGAAGCTGAATTGAAGTGACATGTCCTCTTGCACAACCAAAGTTTAGGAATCTGTGGGCATGAGGCGAAGAGATTGCTTCAGCTGCAAGTAAGAATTGACATTGAGGGGATTTTTTATGCTAATGTTGTGGAGAGGTAAAGCTGAACGGGGTGACTATGGTATTGGCCAGAGGGAGATGTCCGAAGAGATGAAAAGGATGCGGGCCCAAATGGAAGAAGACGAGCAAGTGGCATCTTTGATGCGTGGTCTCCGTGGCCAAAACCTTTCGGATGAGCTTTTTGCTTCCGCTAATACGCGGCTGCGGCTTGTTGAGGTAGGATCTTGTTCCCATTGCGCATTCCATGTTGCCTTTTAGCAGGTTTTCAGTAAAATTCGAATGCTTCAAGAGCTTGAACATATGCGAATTGACCTTCCTCAGGTTTCAGACTGTTCTCTGAACTTATTTAAAAGGATTATTGATGGGCTATGTATTTTGTGAGACAGTTCGTTCCATTTATGCATTCTCTTACATAGTGTATTCTTGGCCAGGTTGTTGTACCAAAGACTTTTACGAAATACACTTCACGGCGAGTCTTAACTACCAGTTGGATAGAAGGAGAAAAACTCTCGCAAAGCACTGCAGACGATGTAGGCGATCTAGTGAATATTGGGGTTATCTGTTATCTGAAACAGGTAGGTACTAGCCTACTCCTCTGATTCAAATTGTTGTGTCATCCTTCATTTATCGTTTGACTCTCATGCTTGGGTTGATGCCACACGACAGACAACATGTTGCAAATGAAACTTTGAAAAATGGCCGTGGATTATATGACAGGTCTCACCACTTATTAGGAATTGCCACAATAAGCTTCCTAAAATCTTGCTCACCGACAGAACACTTGTTTTCAATGAGTTGCGCGGTACTTCTGTCACATAGATTTTCCAAGCCTATGGAGCATTTATGTTTAATCATATTTCGGCTCGTCCTACCTCTCATGTGGTGCCCAAAGTAGAAAAGTAACCAATGAGCTTTCTATTTATTCCAATTGTGGTTTGGGCCTTATTGATGACAGTCATTAATACTATGCTGACTTTTTCTTGTTTTGTGTGGGGGTTCGTGGTTGAAGCTATTGGACACCGGGCTCTTTCATGCAGACCCACATCCTGGCAATCTGATCCGCACACCRGAGGGAAAATTGGCCATTCTAGATTTTGGTAATCCTACCTCTTTCAATTTRCTAGACTTCATTTATCTGGRCCTTCAATAGTTTTGTGCCTATGAAGCGGACCACATTGTGTGACCTCGTCTTTTGCCTGTTCTCTGCTTTACAGGCCTTATGACTCAAATCACTGATAATCAGAAGTACGGAATGATCGAGGCCATATCACACTTGATTCATCGAGATTATGAGGCCATTGTGGAAGATTTCGTTCTTTTAGATTTTATTCCAGAAGGCGTGAACCTAGCGCCAATTATGCCAGTGCTTGCGAAAGTGTTTGATCAAGCCCTAGAAGGTGGAGGTGCGAAGAACATTAATTTCCAAGATCTGGCTGCAGACTTGGCCCAAATCACTTTTGATTACCCTTTCCGAATTCCACCATACTTTGCCCTTATTATCCGTGCTATCGGTGTACTCGAAGGAATCGCTTTAGTCGGCAATTCGGATTTTGCTATTGTTGATGAGGCGTATCCATACATTGCTCAAGTGAGTCCGTTTTACCCTATTCATAGGAAATTCTACTGTTTGCTTATTTCTGTACAACTCATGATTCATTGAAACCTAAGGAGTTCAGTTCTGCAGCATTGTGCGGGAATTGGTCTTTGTGATTCATCTGATGTTTTTATTATACTTTGTACCTGCATGGTAAGTAACGCAAAATGAATTATCAATGCTTACATAGTGGGTGGTTGTTAGTTGAAGCGAACCGTGATGATTTTAGAACTGTGCTTTCAACAATTTTGACACTTAAAACATCACAGTACTGAGCAGATTTGACCACCCTGCYTTTTCATTGTAGCTCCGCTGTGGTTGGCAGTGACTACACTCGCCTATAATAGTTGGTTGAATACCTGTTCAAGGCTTTCATTAAATATGTGAGAATTTGTGCCAGAGGAAATGTCGAAGAATCGGATCTGCTTAGATACCCTGATTCTTTTTTGATCAACAGTTGGGCCGAAGGTGTTCCCAGCTCCTCTCACGTTTGTTATGGAAGTACCGAGTGAGGTACTGAGGAAATATATTTGGTGTGCAGAGGTTATTAACCGACCCTTCGCCTAGATTAAGAGAGGCTTTGCGTTACACCATCTATGGACGAAACTCAGATTTTGATGCAGAAAGGTTCATTGACATTATGGAAGCATTTGAGTCGTTTACGGTAGCGGCCAAGAGTGGCGGAGGCGACGAAATGCAAGGAAATCGTGCTTTCTCAGGTGCAGTTGCTAGRAATTCCCTCGGTGGTTCTGTCGCTCTGCAGCAACAGGGCGGTGCACAGACTCGGGCTGCCTTGAGCTTTCTGATTTCAGAGCAGGGCGAGTTTTTCCGAGAATTCATATTGGACGAGGTATCTTAAAATCCTTGCTTAAATTCTGCAGTTTTGAGATTGGTTTATWTAGCCCTGTCGTTTTTCAACAAGAAGCRAACGAGAACTATATTAGTGAAGTAYCTTKAAGACACCTTTACTCCATGGTTCTGAAAATGGCCAATATAAATCAGATGGGCCAAATTTTATATAACTAAAATCAGTGAAGAACATTGCATGTTTGGTCCGAAAGAAGTTCCCATATTGATGAACKGCTCAAAGCTTCCAAAATAAATCATCGGGCAGAATTTGGGCCTGTTCACTCATTCTTCCGGGGTTAATTCCATTTGGCTTGTCACTCAATACCATTTGGCATGTTCTCTGATTTATTGTGTTTTGTAGGATGCTATTAGTTAGGGACATTTGAGACCTTTTGAAATTCCTATTTAGTATAAAATCTGGTTATGGACTTTTGAGACTATAGTGCTTTGGGTGGTGGTTTTGTACTTTTGAATTGCAGGTCGTAAAGGGAATTGATGCTGTGACACGGGAGGAATTGGCTAGAGTGGTGGTGTCTCTGGGTCTCCAAAGATTCGATCCTTTTATAAATTCCTTGCTTATACCTGCTTTTCGGAAACCYGTGTCAGTAGTACCCATTGTCACACGAGAAGATGAGTTAGTTCTCAACAACATGCGGCGGATAATGGCGTTCCTTTCAGCTGGCTCTCCTGCAGCACGGTCTGTTTCAACACAGGTATGTTACTTAGCTGGTGATTTATTAGCACCTTTCAGGAGAACATCTACGGAGAGAAACTTTATTTCTAGAAGYGGCACTGAAGTACCTTGTCAATGCAGTACCATAGCATTTGTAAATAGAAAGACCTTTGTGATTCAATGGCTAAAGAATGTTATGTTTGATATCCCTGAGTTTGCAAGGTACTAATATTTTGTGTACTTCATGCAATGTGGGCATGCAGGGAGACTTGAACATCTCAGAAGTGATGAGAGATTTAATGCCCATTCTTCCAGAATTTGCAAGAAACATTCTTCCTGAACTTATCAGGCGACTCACATCTCGTGTCGCAGCTCGCACCCTACGTGAAATCTTTCTTTAGTGGGATCCTCCTGTGGGTTATATCCATGTTAGATTATCATACTTTAGGCCATTACAGATTTACACTGGATACTGTTCTACWAGGCTCATGTGGTACATGAGCAATCACAGTTCCCCACCATTTGTACTGTACATCATTAGATTAAGTTAGTGAGAAACTATAGGAGAATGCCAGGYACAAATTTCAAGTGCTGCTGGGTATTYCCAGAACTGTATTTTTATCACTATTTGTCCAGCATACTACAGCTATGGTGTGACCAGAATGTGAAAGGATTGAACTCTGTATTTTGTTTCTTAGTATTGCATTGACTGTGTATCTGGTGATATCGATTGACCTGGTGAACCAAAGCTCCTTTGCTTTGAGTTATTTAGCTACTGTAATTGCTCTGCAATTGGCCTTCAAAGACCTTGATTTTGCAGGAGAAYATTTCATACAGTAGGGGAGTCATGGGTGTGCTCTGCCACCTTTTCCCCCAACAAGGGTAACCCAGTTGAGAAGACTCAGAGTTCTCATAGCACARCATTTGCTGCAGTGGTTTCAACGCCGAGTGTGATTCCAGACTCAGAAGTTTCGGATGTYGCTGGKGCAAATACTCAATTGGTGCTCACYAWRACTWTRASAACTATGACARCTATGACARSTATGATTATGAACTAATATAATATAAACGCTCTGCTCTGACACAATCCCTGTAAATGGGCCAAGTCCTAAGCATACTCTACATTTTGTACCCTWTTMWMTCTCGTTGCACAAGTCGMCARGTGTGCTCAGCAACTTCCTCAATTGCACTTTCATGCTAATCACAAAAAAAGGTCAAGGTGTACCCAGCGATTTCCTTAATTTCACTGTTATGCTAATCAAAAACCAAGTCAAGGGATTTCCATAGATGACACATCCAGAATAAACCAGTACAGGAAGAGCTTCCGCAAAGCTCATGCAAATGCGTGTTAAATATAAATTAACAAGGTTGATAAAATTGTAATAGGAAGCTATCCTTGGCAATAGGGCGAGGGGGGAAATACGGTAGAAAAGCAACAAAAAAATTGCCGCCAACGTTGTACTCCTTCATCGTTTTCTCCCTCACAAAGTCAGGAGAGCCAAGTCATTAGACAATACAAAAGTAGCCATACATCGTCAACAGTAAATCACAGAGACATCGGCATTGCCACCAAAACCTTCCMGCCACAATTAAAACGCCACAAACTAGTAAACCTCGCGAGATAGCTRCACCTAACTCCCCTCCGCGGTGATCATCACGAGGTTTAGGTCAGATGCGTTCACTCCCGAAACAACACTAGCTCAAACAGTAGACGAATCACTCAAGTTTGCTCGTTCTAAATTGGATTACAAACCGAGAACTCCTCGGAAACAACAAAAGAAGGAAAAAGCCAGCACGATCCAGAAGCTACAAAACTTCTCTAACCAAAAAGGGATACTAGCACGCATCTTCAGTCCTCACGACTGAAACGGTGAAGCATGATAAAGCTACTGTAGTGAACCATGATGAAACAGGTGAAGTATTACGATGATTGCCACAAAATATTCCTTTGATTTCAAGGAAGGAATTCAATACGACTGCAAAKTGCACCCAAACTGAGCAGTGATCGAAAATTATTGACCTCACTGTCACTAATCCAATTACAACAACTACAMAGCACGAAAAAGACTGCATTACCTGAAGGATGAGCGTTGAAGTGAGCCTAACAGAGCCTCCTCACGAAAACCCTGCAAGATCTTCATACAGTGAAAAAACATATAAGCTCAGATTTTATACCTGCTGATGGAGACATAACATCTAAGCCACGACGTCCAAATTRAGACAACGRGGACGCTCCCCGCACAGTACGTTGACCCAAAACCCTAAGCACTTCTTCTCCGTCACAATTTCCAAAGAGAATYGCACAAATCATGTTTCGGGAAGACGAAACTCACCGCATCAATCGCATCTGATATTAGAAATCCTCGAATCCTCAATCGCAGAATTGCATCAAAGCCGCGGCCTRTACAGATTCGCCTTCCCTGAATCGACTGTTCCAAGTGTCTGGGGCTGAAAATCGCGACAGCGACGGTGGAGAGGGCGAGAGGGGGACGCAGTAGGGTTTAGGGTTTAAGCAGAACCCTGGTCGTGGCTGTTTTGGTACTCCGTACCCAGACAATAACGGGATATACACACCCGAGCCCACACCCAATCCTGGAACGCCACGTCATCCCCCCTGGTCTTCCCCGTCTCCGCAGTGAACCCGCTTCACTGTAGCATCGCAGCTCCACATCGCAGGATCGCTACAGTAGAGGAAATGCCAGATCTTCATCGGCAACCATCTCGCAAGCTTCACAGCTCTCCATTATTATTGCACCATTCCCCACATTTGCTTCGTTCCCCGACATTGCAGCCCGCCGAAATCTCGCCGCGTTTTCGCCGCTTGGATTTTCATAGAGAGAACGATCTCGCCGACGAGATTGGAGTGGTCTGTTTGGTTTTCGTGGTCTAATTGTGATGTACGATGGTTTGAAAACACTGAGTTCTCCTGAGCACTAGTGTTTTACATTCAAAGCGGAGATTTGGCGGAGTGACGACCTTATTGTTTTTGGATAGTCGTTTGAAAAGAGTAAATTATTCTGAGTGCAAGGTTTTACATTCGAAGCAGAGATTCTGTGGACGGTCTGCTGTGGAGAGGAATCCTCTGTACGAAGAGTGCTTGTATTGGAAGCCATCTGTAAGAAGTTTTGATTTTAAACGCTGATATGGCGGTTGTCTATAGGTTATGGCAGAGCATCTGGGGTTGGAGAATGGTACAGTACGTCATGTAGGTGCTGAGGATGTGACGGGCATGCTGTGGATGTAGGATGTTGTTGTGTATGACTCGTTTCGTGACGATCAGGCGTTTCCACCGATTCTGAGTYGAGCAATGAGCCTGCAGCGACCTGTGATCGCACCTAATCGGAGTGCGTTTCGAGAGCAAGTAAGATTGGATGGTTGGTGGTGGTGGTGGTGGTGGAATTACATTTGTTGACATAGTAAAGATTGAGTGAAGTTGAGGATAAATGTCTAATTCGACTCATTTGATTAGTGCTTCGTATTGAATGTGCTTGATCTCTTTTGCGTCATAAAATCGATTGGAAAAGCCTAGTAACTTTGGAGAGGTCCAAAATTGAATCTACATTTGAACTGTAATGTTGCCATCAGTCTAGTTTGGATGACCTCATTATCAACTTTCAACCCTTGCAACTCTTATTGTACTTCTGAATTGATTAAAAATTCGAGTTTGTAGGAGTTTAGAAGGTAGGATGTATTCCATTGAATAATCAAGCACCCCTATTTACACCCCTAGGAGTTCAGAGTAAAAACACAAGATGGGATGGACTTAAAGGATATTTTTACTGTGAGTGGCATTGAATATGCTGGCATGAGGCTCCTAGTCGGCTTGAAAGCATTGATGTGTACTTTGTGCAGCACAGAGCATAATTTTATAGTAAGAATGCTGAATAGTACGTGGCATTTGAGTGCTTCAGAAGTTAGTTTGGACATGACACCCGAGCTGTCACTGAATGAGTGCGAACATGTGGCACAGGTTGTGGATGGAGAAAACGGCTTGCTTTTTCCAGTGGGAGATGACATGAAACTGRGTGAGGCCATCGTTCGTGTACTAAATGACGAATCGAAGGGTGCTACTGCATTGAGTGCGCAATCTAAGGCTCGGAACATGTTTGCTGCAAATGTGAGCTTCAGTTTCGGCGAGCTTTTGGAGAGCATTTTGGAGTTTCCTCCAGAAACTGCGCTACCGCGGCACTTAGATGAAGCTGTGAAGAGGTTGGAATGGGGATGGCGCTGGGATGTGCTGTTCCCAGCAAATTCTCCATTTCAGTCTCGGATGGCGGAGCGAAGGGTTGAGGAAGATGATATGGGTTCTGGTATAGTCAAGGTGTTGGAGGACGAGTG
The DNA here is from genome assembly GCA_006891605.1 of Pleurozium schreberi. NCBI lineage: Eukaryota > Viridiplantae > Streptophyta > Bryopsida > Hypnales > Hylocomiaceae > Pleurozium > Pleurozium schreberi. The sequence continues at coordinate 15,833 of VACF01000616.1, forward strand.
GGTACTACGAAGTGCTGAAGCTCAGAATTCTTCTGAGATAGGTGGCCGTCAGAAGTATACCGATGTAGTTGGCCCTCATACTTACCGTGTTGGCTTGTTTCTATTGTTTCTAGGATATCTAATCATGGATAAGGTAACACTGAATAGAATGGAGGCTGTAGTTAGCAGGAATTAACACCAATTTGCTAATTGACAGTACTTTGGTAGTGTGGGCACCGAGTAACTAATTGGAATTAGCTAAGCCGCTACTCGGTTAGCCGCATGCAGAACCCACCTTGCAAAGAAAGTATGTGTTGGTTTCGAAGCAACTGAATCTCATATTTGGCTTTGACCTCTGCAGATTCATCTTCTGTCGAGGAKTTTTTGCACTGCACTCCAAGTTTCGTGACAAACCTGAGTTCCTACCACGATGTTGTCCTGCTCTGCCCGAGGAGGTTCTTCCTAATACACCRGTCGTGGGTTCCATGGTGTTCTATCTTGCAAGCAGCGTTGGGGTAGCTGATCAGTTCGAGTTTCCTGCATCGTTACAAGGGGCTGGAGGAAAATATTTGCCTTGCCTTGCACTACTCCAGATTTGTCCATGATTCCTTATTCGATCGATTATGGGTGGTTCTACCGTACTGTGCTTGTTCCCGGGAGGATTGCAGGAGTTCATTTGTTCCCCGAATCAGCGTCACCAGCGAGGTTTGAATGCTTTGTCACAGAGTTAATACAGAATTAGGGTTAGACAATTGTTCGTGAACAACGGCTGCTTCGGCCTCCAAACCCTAATTTCACCATAAAGTCCAAAGTCGCTCATTAGCTCTGCACCTTGGATCTCTTCTGAATTCTCTCCTACAGGAGCGGTTTCTTGTTCGCGGCCCGTCTCGACTCTCGTTGCGCAGGATCGCGTTTCGTGTCTTCCTCTCTTCCTTAGCAGGAACGGTTGTGTCTATGCGAACGTGCTTTTCGTGTGTGCGTCTGTTTTCAATATCCGCTCTTGTATTCCGTATGTAGTCCTGCTTTGTTGTATCGACGAGCTAGTTAGCCTTCTCACTACCTTGTGTTCAGTTTGGACTGAAAATAATCCGCTGCTCTACAGAAAGCCTGAGTTTCTAATCATCTCTGAACTCGTGGTTCACTTTGACGCAGACAATTGTCAATCTCTTCTTGTCGACTGAACCTATTGTGACGATGCTAAGTTAGTTCAGCTTCCTTATCGTCGAGGTAGTCGATTCCATGGCTACCTTGTTTCAAGGCTGAACTGAAACGGAATTGTTTGTGCTCTACAGAAAGCCTGGGCTCCGTTTCGGTGGACCCGTGGTTCACTTTGATGCATACATTCGATCGTTCTATTTCCTCTGGATGATTGCTCTAGGTCTTGAATGAATTAAGCGGCAKGTTTCGGTCGCTGCGGTTGATTTGTGAGGGTGATGCATGGTGTGCACGATCTAAACCCTAAAAGTACTCTCCGAACCCTAAAACATTTTCCTTACTCTCGAAGACATAATGTTTCGAGCATTGTATGGGGGTTACAGCAACTGATCCGATGCTTTGGAGAGTTTTGTAAGAGATGAATCCCAAACCTCTTGAATGTCACAGCCGTACTTGAAAATGTGGAGTATTGCGACGTTGTGACAGTGTGGGGTTGCTTTATTATTTTAAGCCTTAAACCCCTCAAGGACTAGAGGCTTTTGGGGTTTAAAAGGATTATTGCTTGTTAAGCATTGTAAGTCTAATTGTCACTAAGGTATGGAAATCTCAACTATACAATCTTGTAGTGTGCACTTTGTAGTTGTAGATGATATGAATCAAATCTTGAAACTAGTTTGTATAGATTGCATGATTATAATGCTCTTATCTTCAAAAAAGATGTTAGAATTTTCCTAAATTGGAGGTGAAATTTGATTTCTGAACCTACTCAAATGGAAAAACTGAAATCTATAAAGTGATTCAAATGGGCATTTCAACACATTGGTGAAATAAAATATTGTTTGGAAGACTCATTGTGTATGAAAAATTGTTTTGAAATGCCAAAAAATAGTAAAAAAAAGTTGCACAAAACACATCTATGTGGCTGAATTTTCATCTACTAAAATGTTTCTCAATCACACATAACTTCTTGGATTGTTATGAAATTTTAACATACAAACTAGAAAAGAGAGTGCAAATTTTCCAACAAGTTTTATTGAATTTGGACATCAAATGCAAAAGTTATTGCACTTTGAATTGGAATGCCTGAATATATGTAGATGCTTTTGGTCCCCTTGGGCAATGAGGGGTCAACCTTGAAACATTTCTAAAGAAGTCACAAATTATTTTATTCATCTTTAGTACACATAAAACTTCCGTTATCTTTGAAAATTAAATATACGAATTTTCATTTATCTCTAGTTGCAAAATGGCACCAAGAATGGCACTAAAYATGGTGGTGAACAATGAGGCTTCAAATTAATTAGTGGTCATTGGACCCGTCAACCCTTCATTGAAAAATGGCTTAAAAGTTAAGGAGTACGATTCTAAAATGCAACGTGCAAATTGTGCCTTGAGTACTCGATCGTGTAACCAGTAGCTATCAACAACTTGTTGTGTACGAGTACAAAACTTATGTCTTATCAAATATAAGAAGTTCCTATCTCTCAACCAATGAAACAACTAAAAGTTAAAAAAACAAGAAAATGAAGTTATTACAGGGATGACCAACCAATGGTTCGGTGAAGTCGTTTCAGTAACCATCAATGATGTCACTCCCTCAAATTTGACCTCCGAAATGTGATTCAAGAAACATTTCACCATCTTTTTCAACTCTAAAACATTATGATCTTGCAATCTATGTGGCCAAATGGCTCCAAATTTTATTCATGTCATCTACAACAAGTACACTACAAGATTGTACGTTTGAGATTTCCATACTTTAGTGACATTCAGACCTATTACACTTTAAAAAATTGATGTCTTAAACCCCTAAAGGCCTTGGGCCTGAGAGTTTAACCCTTGAAGGACGGGCCAGTGGCCATGGAAATCATGCATTTTTTATACGGTGTGACATCATCTACTTTGAAAAGCCAAATATAATCATTGGAAGTCAAAATACTAGAAAAGATATTCCCTTTCCACTCCTAATACCTAGGATGAAAAGTTGCAATTCAATCCTACACAGTTTGATTCTCTATCATCCATAGGACACAAACATCTACCGCGGCGTTCAAGGGTTAAGGAATAAATTCCATCTACTCATATATGAACCAAAGTTTGAGTTTCACTTTGGGTTTCAATTATTTGTTTATCAATTCTTTAAAATATGAAAAACAACAAATTCATTCCAATGTACTTTGGTGTGGGGGCTCAAACAAATAGGATCAACCCGTTGATGCAAACCTAGATCTTGTATGCGACGTTAAATCCTCCATTCAAAGTGGGCCCAAAAAAGTAGTTTTTGGATTCCCCGGAGGTAAAAGGAAGAAAAAAAAGCCGTGTCTAGGGTTTGTTCTTGACCTCTCCGAATGAATTTGGGGTCTCTGATTGCAAATATGAATTCAGAATTTGCAAAAAAAAATATTTATGTGAAAAATAAAAAATTTGTGCGTATTTACCCAGGATAATTCCAGCCTGCTGGGCCCACTTCGAATGGAGGATTTAACGTCCTGCCCAGATCCTAGTTGTCGAATCTTCTTTGGTCCAAAATCATGGAGGCTTCTCCCAAGTTCTAGATGGTGTGGCCTTATTATTAGGAACGCTTGGTTAAGGGTGCCCATGCCCATGCACAAGGTGGGTGTGATTTTTTTCCCAACTTCTTGCAACACTGTTGTCACTGGACCCTGCAGCCTGGGAGGCCCTCCATTCTTGCCCACATGCCCCGCCAACTCACAAAAAGTACTGTAGCATTGATGTTTTTTATATTACTTTAATTGAATATAGTGTAATTTAAAAATAGTGGTGCTTGGCTCTTGGCAGCCCCAAGAGCTCCTTCACCTCCCACAAGAGGAAACTCGGCCCATTTTTTGGAGTTTGGATATGAGTTGCATGAATGTCCTGCATCATGGAACTGGGAGGCAAGGAGAGGGCCTTATTGGCCACGGAAATAAACACTGAGATAAGCATCTTGAATATGGTATATGAATAATAGGATTCTGTGTTTCAAAAAAAATAAAAAAAATAATAGGATCCTGGCTTTCCCTTCTTTTTTCTTTTTTCTTTATATTTTTATTTATTTATTTATTTATTTATTTTATTTATTTATTTTTCTGAAATATGAACCTGGCTTAGGGAATTCAGTCAGTTGTTATTTTTTTTTATATTTTATTTTTTTGAAACAAATTCAGTTGTTATTTTGGAGCCAAATCCGCTGAATATATGGGCTGCATTTCAGCTTCGCAGGCAGCACCCTCATTGGACACTCCAGTTTTTATGGGAGCCATAGATTTGCCGTAATTTGTGCATTGAGGAAAAGGTGAAAAGATGCGTGCCTTTATCCTTCCAGGTCATGTTGAGCTCAAAAATAAAACCATGGATTGAGCGATGATGGTCAGTTGGAACATATCCAAAAGACAGGATTTGAGTTACCCTCTGTTCCCAAATGTGGGAAAAAGTCAATTGATTTCTATTTCTATATTTTTTTCTACACTAAATAGTGAAATTAGGTTTCTAATTACATTGCCTTACCCCAAGAAAGTTACTCTACAAGCCATCAAAGTCAACAAATATTTCTACAAATACTTCTAACTTATTTGTACACACTAACATTCATGAGTTCCAACTACACCAATAGCTAATTCAAAAGGAGTTTGAAATTGACCCTGCACAATTCCAGTAGAAATATCAGAATTACCGAGCCTTCCACAATAGCCAAGTCTTTCATTCAACAATAGCCAAGTCTTTCAGAGTATGGTACACTTCAAATTGCATTACATTGAGCAAAACAGAATTAAAGAAACTTTGTACACAAAAGCTATAAATTACGAAGGATAAGAGCATCCCCCTATAGTACTTTAACCCCTAAAGGATCGTTGTCCCTTCGGGGGACAAATGAGATTTCGGGCAGGTACCTACGGGCTGAATTTTTTATGTGATTTTTTGAAACTTTTTTTGGAGATAGAAAAACTGATGAGCTTCGTGGGAATATAATTTTTTTTTTCAATCGGTGCCCGGGAACAAAAGTTATGCCCAAATAAGCTCAAAGCTAGGGAGACCGGGCAGCAAACTTAAATTGATTAGTTTGATAGTAAATACTCATATTGTTTTTTGAAAGCATATCACTATTGTGGTTTTAGGGATTTTGAATATCACTACATTTTGACTCATTTGGTCTTTGACTTTAGTGTAATAGTCTTTAATAATTTCCAAGACTCTATTTGTTGTAAAAAAATTTGCATCTGAATTTATTTCTCTATCTTCTCTATTGAATCATCACTAGTACAAATGTAGGTCCAAAATTGTACACAACTCTTTTACTTCTACATTAAATTTGTTGGTGATGATGGATTTATAGTTCATAACAAAAATCTAATTAAAAAAAATTGTGCCAATATTGAATTAGTTGTTGACTTCTTTGTCATCCCAATGTATGCCAAACAACACTCTATGATCATGGATTAAAAGTATTAGATGATTATATTGACAATATGGAAATACTATTTCCATCAACATCCATTGCAAAAACACAAAAAATATGGGATAATTTGGAAAAAAGGTAGAAGCATAACCAATCACACTACAATTGGAGTACCTTTTATTTTAAGCAAAAGTTTAGAATTCATTTAAATATGATAATTCTAAAGATTCTAAAAAAATGGCTTAAAATATATGAGAACTAATATTGATTTTAAGATCTAATGATTCATTTGTAATTTGAATTCCCCACTAAAAGTTTATGGAAAAAATTCCAAGAGAGATAAGCGTGTATTTCTATTCTCTTTGTGAACTTTGTTTATAAATTATGAGTAGAGGACTCAAATGGTTTTACATCGTGACAAATTACATCACTCTATAAAACAAAACATTAAAAGATACATGTTCAAAATAAAGTGGACAACAATATCCAAGACAATAATGAAAGAGACCACTTATATGAAGAAATGACACTAACAAAAATAAAACCAATTAATAGCAAAAATATAACAACATGTCTCGACCAGTCATTTGTACATGTAAAGAGCCATTGGATAACGAACAATAATCATAGAAAGATCCTATAAGTAAGAACTTGCAAAAGAAAAAAATAGATCAATGAAAATCTACTTATTGATAAATGGATAAGAAACAAAATTACAAAATCATTTAGTATTCTATAAGTATTGTAAAATGGACAAATAAATAAAGTCATTTTTAATATTTAGATTTGATCATTTTGAAAGAACATCGAAAGAACACTAATTGTGGCCAACAAATAAACAAATATAAATTGCACATGATGAAATTCACAAATAGTTAACCCAAAGCCCAACCTAATCCGCCAATTTTGAGAATAAAACATGAACAATCAAAGAGTTAAAACACACAACAATAATGTAGAACTAACATTATGGCTCGATTATATTGTATACATGCCCCAAAACCTAAAATCTATGCAATTGCAAAGAAGGACCAAAGTTGAGTATATTATTATTTCTAAGGCATGAACATTCTTTCTAAGCCTCAAACTTCTAACTCATTCAAACCCAAACATATTATACAAAACATAGAATTTATTTTGTACTATAGTGGATTCTGACTATAATCCATGACAAAAAGAAAATGAGACAAGAATTTGGGTTGGAATGTAGTACTACTAATAATCACCACATCAAGAGACAAAAACACCATTCACAATGTGCCAAAAAGAGATTGTCACCTCCTGATTTGCATTAGTTCCTCCCCCCCTCTCGAAAAAATCACAGGCCATTGATTTTTTTCTTAAAAATCCCCCCCCCCCCTTTTCCCTGTTGTTGATCTTGATATGAATACTAGGATACGGTATATTGGAATACAAATATTGGGATACAATATACTAGGATACGAGTATTGAAATACAAATACTAGGATATGAATACTGGAATATAAATATTGGGATACGAGTACTGGGATACGAATACTGGGATATGATATACATATTGTATATATACAATATGTAGTCGGATACAAAAATAAATACAAAACCAATTAACCCATATTGATTGTCAAACAAGTTCATTTTGAAAAATATAAGACTCAAGGGGTACTGGGATTTTCAAGTTATTTTCAAATTGGATTATTTTTCATACCCGCCTCCAATAAAATTGGAGGGATTATGAAAAATAATTCAATCTGAAACTTTTTGGTATATTGTTTATCACACAGTGTATAGGGTACAAAAAAGTGGCAGTCACTGCCAGTATACAATAGATACATAACACTACTAGATAATGCAAAGCTTCTCAAAATAAATGGAGGGCTTTCAAAGGTATTCACCTCGACATTTTACAATATTTTATACAAATTGTACACAAAAATCATCAAGCTAAAAAATAATCAACGACTCCCATAATAAACAACATAAGAACCACAATTGCTTTACTATTGTCTCTATATTCTAAATTTTAAAACCCTAAAGTTAGGAGTGGGTGTTTACAAATAAAATCTACTGTGCAAGTTTATCTAAACTCATTCCTAAGAAATTTTTTAACATCATTGTTGACACAACATAACATTATAATGGTTCCTAAAGGATCAAGGCCTTTTTTGTGAAAAAACACTCAAAACTGTCATTTCTATAGCAAAGATTAAAAGAATTTGGAAATCGTTTTTTTTTCCACATCTAACCGTAGGATCTTACACCTAACTAGTATGAGGATGTGTGGAAAAAATTCAGAATTTTTGGACCCATCCATTGCAAGATATCTACGTTTAAAGTGAAAAAAACAAGTTTTGCAACACATTGTTGGACTAGATTATTTGACTTTGAACCTTCTTAACTTTGATTTTTTGCACTACAAAGTTTTGAGCTTCAAATCTTTATGGTGGAGAATTGTGTTGAGAATGTAGGAGAAAAAAAAAAAATTTTTAAAACTTAATTTTTATACTTTAAAAAATTGTTAAACAAAAGTAGGTACAAGATCAAAGAAAAATCTAATTTATTAATATCTCTAAGGTGGAATTAAAATGCACTAATCCCAATAGCGGCATTGTTCTAGCATTCAAACTAAACCATGTGGAACTTTTCTTCTCTTAAAATTGTAAAAATTGCATTCAAAAATGAATCCTACAACTTATTTTTTCAAGAAAATGCTTCAATTGCCCGAAAAACAAGATTGTCCATAACTTTCTTATAACATATCCAAATGGAATTCTATCAATGCTTTCCACGTAGACAAAAATATAAACTATGAGAAAAAAATTCAAAAATTCAAAAAATCAAAATTTTGAACTTTTTTTGTGCTGCCCCCCTCCCTTGTGTTGAGTTGTTTTGGGCATAGATTTTGTTCCCGGGCACTGATTGAAAAATAATTTATATTCCCATGAAGCTAATTAGTTTTTCTAACTTCAAAAAAAGTTTCAAAAATCAGGGCAAAAATAGAGCCCGTGGGTGTATGCCCGAAATCTATATTGTCCTTCGAAGGGACAAGTGGTCCTTTAGGGGTTAAAACAACAACAATGGTTTTGAACCCCTAAATGCATGAAGCACCAAATTTTGTAGTCGACAATATTCTAAAGTTAAATAAAATCCAACCAAGTTTGTATTTTTAGTAATTTCTATTTTTTAAATCGTCTTTTTGAAGTCTAGTTTTAGCATCAGAAACCGATTATGAAAATGATTATTATTTTTTTGTTCAAGATTTTGTGCAAGGGTGTCCATTGCAATCTTGACTTTCCATAGTGTTGAGGACTCTTGAAAATGAGCCTCAAATACACTATATATTGGAGAAAAAATCACATTAGAAATTCATTTAAAAACACTGTAGAGTAGATTTTGAGAAGTTGTAAATTGATTGGGGTTTTGCATGTGTTAGGCCATTTAACCTCATATTTTTTGGTGACCAACATTTTAGATTTGGCATGTAAAAAAAAGATTGAAGGACTTCAAATCACTTTTATAGTTTTAACTCACTTTTGGTAAAACATTATAATCTTTCAATTCGTAAGTGATAGTATTGTGTTTTCTTTTCCTACATGATCTCTAACATGTCTACTTTGAATTTGTACAATTACAATTCCAAAAATAATACTACAACTTATCAAAATGTTGACTTTTTGTTCAATTTCGAGCAAATTCCTAAAAGCTCAAAAAGGGCCTTGGACATTTAGGGGTTAAATATATGCCACACATGAAACAAATCCAGGTCATAAAACATAAGTTAATTTGCTCACAAACATATCACAACGTTACAAGGTCAAAAGACAAATTTGAATATACTAAAGGAAACTTAATCGCTCGCTCCTTTTCTCAGGACGCCCCCCGAGGTTTGGTCGTTGTGTACTTTATGGTTACTTTTAATGCAATGGTTTGTTAAAAATAAAAAATATATAAAAAATAAATCTTATTTTTTGGTACAGTGTGAATCATCTATTTTAATCCCTAAAGCCCCGTTGTCCCTATAGGGGACAAAATGGATTTTGGGCAGGTTCCTATGAGCTCAACTTTTGGCAAAATGCTTTGAAACTTTGTCATAACATAGAAAAACTTATTAGCTTCATGGAAATATAATCTTTATTTCAATCGGTGCCCGGGAGCAAAAGTTATGCCACAATGAACTCAAAACGGGGGAGACCGGGTAGCAAAAAAAATGAAAAAAAAAAATGAAAAAAAGATTTAATATTTTTTTCCTCAAAGATTATTTTTTTCTGAATGGAAAGCTTTTATTCATTCCATTTGGATTAGTGATGTGAAAGTTATTTCCAGGAGGTCCAGTTAGCAAGGATTCTTGGCAATGGAGCCACAACTGACTATTTCACGAGGGCGGCTTCCATGAAGTGCCCCGGCTGCCAACATCAGACTGAGGTTGGAGGTGGAAAAAAATAAATAATATGGAGATCATAAGTTAGATGCCCGAAATTGAAAATTATATTGAGATCCATCATGTTGACAAGTACAATGCTATTGTCATTGGATCCAACCAGTGACGCGCGCATAAGTTACAAGGTAAGGTAAAGGGACTTGAGAGTTCTTTGGCCAGGGATCAATGGAACTGAGAAGTAACTTACTCGGGCTTATGTGGCCAGGTAAACTTAGACTAGTTTCATTTTTAACTTTGAGGATTGAGATAAAGTGTCTAATGGATGACTTTCTTGGTTAGTGTAGAGAACCTACAAAGAATGCACTTSGTGGTCCAAAAATTGAATCATATTTTCATAGAGGGAAAACTCCCTAAATTGATCCTCCATAAGCGGGAAAACCTTTGTAAGGTAATCTTGTTGAATAGGTCCAAGACTTGTCTTAATAACAAAGGTTATGACTAAAAATGATCCTCCAAAAGCCAAAAAAAATCTYTAATGTAATCTTGTCAAACTCCACCCCAACCTACCAGTTTAGAGAGAGATTCTACTATAGCAAGAACCTAGCTATCATTGAGCATGTCATCGAGGCAGCGTCCTTCTAAGATTAAGTATATTTATTGAGTAGTCAAAATAATCTAACATAATGAGTTTTGTCCAATGTCTCAAAACTTCCAAATAATAATAAAGAAATAAAAACATTATAAGCAATTGAGTTTAATAGGTAAGAACAATATGAATATTATCCATTAATGYTACTATTGAAAATAGCGTTTTTTTATGACATTAAATTTTCATTATGTTGATTTGAAAGCATGCATTGATACATATATTTAAATCTTTGAATTATTAATTTATAGTTATGAGGAGTTAAGGCAAAAAAACTTGTAGTTGTTTTTTGAATTCAATTTTGAAGAAAAATAAAAGAAGCACAAGGATAGAGTAGAATCATTGTTTACTAGAACATACGTTTAGGATTTAGAATATTGAGACACTATTGAAGCATTTGTAGTCCCTATGTTGTTTATTATGAAGTGGTTGATTATTTTTGAGCTTGGTGATTTTGTGTATAGTGAGTATAAAATATTGTATAGTATTGAGGTAAATATCTTTGAAGGCACTCCATTCTTGATGTTCATTTATGTTGTGAGATTTTGCTATATATAGTAGTATATTGTGTCTATTGTGAATGGTGCTTATAATGTTTATACCTTAGAAATAATAGTATAACCAGATTTAGTTCTTCATTGTAATTGCATAGATTTGAGTTTGGCAAACATGTGTACAATATGATGGAGCCATAATGATAAATGTTAGTTCTAAGTTATTAATCCCTAAAGGACAAACATGCGTTTTTTGGCTACATAGAAATTTTGGGTAGGTACGTGTAATTGGAGATTTTCATATTTTAGGCCCAAATTTTAATAAAAGATGGGGACAAGGAATATCTTTCATATGCACTAAATTTCATGACATTTGAAAATATGAGTCAAAAGTTATGGCCTAATATTTTACTTTTTTCCTCGGGTGGGCAGTCCTGGCAAATTTGAAAAAATTATTTTTTTCAAAAACAAAAATTTGAAATTGATTTTCTAGAGTCATAAGTACATGGCAAGCTTTGAATCATTCCAATTTCATCAATGAGACAAAAGTTATGAGGTTATTTTGTTTGCGGGAAGTTATGGATTGTCTACTCTAAAATAAACTTTAAAGTCCTTTATCTTAATCAATTTTCAATATTTTTGGAAAAAAATAAAATCATAGAACGTAGATTGATTATTACAACACTGCAACCATTGAGATTGGCATTTTTCAATTCTCTACTATTGTATACTTACTATTTTTTTCCTATATGTTGTACAATTTGTAAACCACTGCCGGGAAATGCGCCGTTCATTGCCCGAAAGGATTCTATGGAGTAATTAGGGTTTCATGCCCGTAATGCCCGATTACGCGGGCAAAATTGCGTAATTGGACATTATGGATTTCTCATTCAAATTTTTTCAGTCATCCGAGATTCTACATTTCCCGGCAGTGGTTTACGCTGGGCCAATGGTCCTCGTCGTTGGGCATTGCGTGCAAAAGAGTGCCTCCTCGTCGACCTCTGCCCTCCTCGTTGGCCCTTTTCACACGCAATGCCCTCCTTCTCGGGCATTGCCTTATACCAAATTATCTAAATTTTTTCAAGAATGTGGCAAACTTGTCTAGGAAAAAGAATCCAAACAAGTACCAACATTTTGAACATTTTTTCATAGAAAAGTGACCTTGTAAAGTGCATCTGCCTTATTTCTCACAGGGCCAAAAAAATGATCTCAGTGAATTTGAATGCTTTTGTCTTGCAATCCATGCAGTGGAAATTTCTAAAATTTTTACCACATGTTCTCAAGTTAGCATACTACAAGATCCTATGGTTACATATGTCAAAAACAAGTTTTTTTCAAGAATTTGCTACTTGTACTACAAATGGCAATTTGAGAGCATTTTGGGTGAAAACAAAGTCATGGAACTTTAGGGGTTAATGTGAGTTCTAACTCTTTGACTGTTCATGTTTTATTCTCAATTTTGGTGGATTAGGTTGGACTTTCGGTTAACTTTTTTTCTTGAAACCCTAAGTTTATTCCAAGATGAACTCAAGAACAAACGGTAGAAAGCCGAGGCCGCAGCTCTGGATGGGTTAACTATTTTTGAATTACATCACATGCAATTTATGTTTGTTTATTTTTTGGTTCCAATTAGTGTTATTCGATTTTGATTAATGAGATGAAAATTATGAGAAGTTTAAGTTTGTGGGTAGGTATGGAGTCTTTGAAAACCATACCTACCCACAAACATAAACTTCTCATAATTTTCATCTCATTAATCAAAATGGAATGATTCAATGCAAATAGTCACATGGCATGAATAAGGTCGATTGCCCTAGGTCTACATAGAAAGATTTAATTCATTCCATTTGAAAAATTGATATGAAAGTTATAATGTGATTCTTACAATTTGCAATAGAAGAAAAGGCTCAATGTTTATGTACGGCATGTTTGAATTCCATTTTAGGGATATTAATTGATAATCAAGTTTTTACTTCCATCTTATGCCTACTTCAATGTAATATTATCTTAACCCCTAAAGTCTCATTGTTTCATTGGGGGACAAATTGAATTTTGGGTGGGCTCCTCTTACCTCAACTTTTTATGAAACTTTTTGACAGTTTCTCATAATTTTGGCATGCTCAAGGACTATTATATTATAAGTGTCATTCTGAATATTTCATTGCTGCATACAACATGAGTGGTGAACTACAAAAGTCTTATTCTAGTTTTTAAAATAATAATTATGAAAAATGAAATAATAGACAACCAATATAATGTAATAAAAGACTAAGTAACTAACTTCATTACAATGGTGTGTGTGCTTAGGTAGTCATGATAGGCCACTTTGTTGTGTGTTGGCTGTTACAGCCACTTCATGGTGCATAGTGTAAAACTATGCACCATGGAAAAAAAATTTAATTTAAAATTTTTCAGTTTTTAATTCAACCCCTCTCCCCTTTCAAAAATTTTAATTTTTCTTTGTGGGGGGGGGGGGGTGAATTAAAAATGTTAAAAATTTAAATTTAAATTTTTTTCCACTCCCACCCACCTTTTGTCACCCTCCCCTTCTTGTTTAAAGTGAAAAAAACAAGTTTTGCAACACATTGCTGGACTAGATTATTTGACTTTGAACCTTCTTCACTTCAATTTTTTGCACTACAAAATTTTGAGCTTTAAATTTATATGATGGAGAATTGTGTTGAGAATCTAGGGGAAATAAACTTTAAAAAAAACCTCATCTTTATTCTTTAAAAAATTGTTAAGCAAAAGTAGGTACAAAATCAAAGGAAAATCTAATTTATTAATATCTCTAAGGTGGAATTAAAATGCACTAGTCCCAATGGTGGAATTGTTCTAGCATTCAAATAAACCATGTGGAACTTTTCTTCTCTTAAAATTGTAAAAATTGCATTCAGAAATGAATCCTATAAACTATTTTTTCTAGAAGATGCTCAAATTGAGTGAAAAACAAGATTGTCCATAACTTTCTCATAACAAATCCAAATGGAATGAATTAATGCTTTCCATATAGACAAAAATATAAACTATGAGAAAAAAAAATTTATCCCCTAAAAAATCAAAATTTTGAGAATTTTTTTTGCTGCCCCCTCTCCCCCCCTCTCCCATGTGTTGAGTTGTTTTGGGCATAACATTTTTTTCCTGGGCAGCGATTGAAAAAAAATATTTATTTTTAATAAACTAATTAGTTTTTCTATCTTCAAAAAAGTTTAAAATAATCATGACAAAATTGAGACCGTGGGTACATGCTCGAAATCTACCTTGCCTTCCGTTGGGACAAACGGTCCTTCAGGGGTTAAAACCTTTGTTGGGTCATCATGAGTAGTGTACGGAGTAGTGGAAGCCTAGTATGATTTTTTTTCTTACACTTTCATCTCAATTCTCCAACATCATTTTTCACAAAAATTGGAAATCTACGGTGAAAAGATTTTTAAGTTAAAGAGAATTCAAACCTTTACAATTTAACATGACAAGGTATAAAAGAGATTTTCATTTTCACTTCAATAACAATTTACAAGGTTAAAAATTTTGAAACCTCTTTGTTGTGTATATTCTTACGCTAGTCTAGTGCAAGATCCTACAATTGCATATGCAACAAAACTTTCTTTTTCTTTCTTCTCTTTACTTAGAAATGGGACTTTAAATTGACCATGGGTAACATACAGCCTTCGTACTCCAAAGATGTTTATTTATTTTTCGCCCGTTTTTTTTCCCAACCCATTGCAATGGAGACAATCGATGGTTGTCTACAAAAAAAAATGGCGCACAAACAAATGCAGTCTCTGAAGACTGAGCCCATTGGCCGTGCAAACACTTAACCTTGTAAGGATGCTGCGAACCACTCTGGTCCAATGGATGACATCACTGTTAATTGTAGGAAAAGATAATTCACCTATTGATCCAAGAATCCAAGAATCAGACAATTTTGGTGACTACCTTAGTCATGGGGGCAGCATCCTTCCGGGGTTAATTCCATATCTCTTTGAAACTTTATGCAATGATAGGTTATCTTTGCATCTTCCTCAGTCCCATATCTGAAGTGGTCCGAGTAGGGCTTTTGTTGACCACACAAGTCCCAAGTCAGTTTTCTTTTCCTTGACATAAGGTAAGGTAGAGCTTGATTCCCAACTACAACTCATATCATAACATATTGCCTCTACTTGTGGAGCCTGGGGACTCACTCCTTATTGAATATCTGTTTCACTTGTTTCAAAAATAAATAAAAAATAAAAAAAGTAAACATTGAATAATCATTCTTGAGATAGTACTATATGCSATTATATTACCACTCAGCTTCCCACAAGAATGAAGGACCCTTTTTCTTTAAAAAAAACCCCACCAAAGCAAAGTTAAGCTTATCATGTGGATTCTTGGCCCTCCCAAGGAAAGAAATTATGTGCTCAAGAGCTTGTCTGGAATTAAGAAACAATCGTGTGTGTCACACAACATATCGGRCCATTGATGAGAAAAGGCATAAAACTTATTATTATGACAGTTATGAGGGGTACTACGGGGACTGTTGGACTAACTTGAAGGTAACTTATTACAGTATTGTGCTGCTCCATTTCAAATGTGGGAACGGTGGACTTGACCAAGTCGAACGTGTTATCAAAGATCCCTGTTCCCTGTCACCTCCGTGGCTCCATCTGAGTGAAGAGTAAATTCTAGGTGGGGGAACTGCCCCCCTCTGCAAGTCATTCCAAGGGTGCAAGTAAAAAAAGAAAAAAAAGGCCTCCCTATTTTGTATTTACCTTGTACACCCCTCCTAGCTAAGTTGGGGTCTCTGATTCCAAACATGAATTCAAAATTTGAGAATTTTATCATACGTGGAAAATATTTTGTGAAAAATTTCAGCATTTTTCCTGAGGGGCCGAGTGAAGAGGTCAATTCACCCTAGCCCTTACTAAGGCATGATCTACACTTAACACCTGAGCGCCCCAAGGGCCAAAATACGGCCTCTCCATTTTTGAAGATGTCATTGTTTGACTCTTATGATCTTTTTAATGGTACGGTCAAAGGACGCGTCCTTTTTCTTGTATCTCAGGACATGTGTCTACCACCAATCAGTACGGTGGATCTTTTCTTAGGTGATAGTCTAATTAGAATGAGTATGGAAAGGTTTGGATTTTTGCAAACACGGACTAGGCGCTTAGGGGTTAATAATGAAACTAGTTTTTTTGTCACTAATTTCTCAACATTTTATGCAATTTAAGGTAGAAGCACCCGTTACCTCTGATTTAAGCAATTTCGGCAATAAGAGACCTATTTTCCTAAAATTTTTTTTTTTGCAGTATTGGCAAATAAAAATCATGAATTTAAAAAATAAAAATAAGTAAATAAATTCAGATAAGACATCTATTTTCTCTGAATTTTCAAAGTCAAACTCACTAGGGCATCTAAATCTGCAATCCTAGTAAATTTACCTCGATTTTCACACCAAAATGTTAAAAAATCATAGCCCACCAACCACATGGATGGTTCCAAGGTACTTTTGTGGACATTTTCAAGGGAACTCTAATAATGGATACATTGAAAAGGATGGGTGCTTCTACCTTATATACATTTTCAAGGGAACTCTAATAATGGATACATTGTTCCCAGGCACCGATTGAAAAGAAAATTATATTCCCACGAAGCTCATCAGTTTTTCTATCTCCAAAAAAAGTTTCAAAAAATCACATAAAAAATTCAGCCCGTAGGTACCTGCCCGAAATCTCATTTGTCCCTCGAGGGGACAACGGTCCTTTAGGGGTTAACCAACGGTTCCTCCTTAAACATTGTGCCAAACTAAACTTCCATGTAGGCCAACCTAAGTTGTCAACTCTCTCCATTGACATGGTAACTACGGCAGTATGCTCTAAAAGCAATCATGACACAGAGGTACATTTTTCTTTCTTCAATGTATCAACAATATCCATTTCAGGAGATGATCGCTATGAGTGACCACTGTGTTTCAACTTCAAAAATTCATAACTAATTCCACAAATGTCCCAAAAATATGAAACGACTTGCTTTCTATGCCAATTTCATTTCTATTCCTAAGAAGATTTACTGAAAATTGTTTGAAGGASTTTAGCTTCCCCCAAATGCAATCAGCCCTTACAAGGCCTTATTGCCATATGCAACTTGCAGCAGCTTGGGTTCCGCCGGTCTGCACCCCCCAAGGCATGTTCCCTGCACATTCTCAGTGTGCGCAGTTCCTCAGTAAATAAAGAGATTCAGTAGACCAGCAAGTGCCTATCACTGGCTCCATCTTCGCCGCCCCTCTGTTGCCATGGCCCAGTTCATGAACCCAAAATGGCTCTGTCTGCAACAGCCAACAAAGAAAAAAAAAATGGAAAGAAAAGGGCCAATGGGCACCAGGATGCAGAGAGAGAGAAAAAAAAACAAGAGAGGACTGAACTCAAGTGTAAAAAATGTGTAAAAAAAACAAATTCAAATTTAAGCATGGAACGATGTTGCGGATGTTTATTGTCCAACGGATGGTAGAGAATTCTTCTATGTAAGACAAAATTTGCACATGTTCATCCTTGGAATCTTGTGTGGAAAGGGGAGGGCCTTGCATAGTCGTATTTTGAATTCCAATGATATTTTTTAATAGACTATTCACGTTGTACAAGAAAGGATGATTTCCACCGTGACCACCTTGTCCTTTTCAAGGATTAATTAAAGGACAAATTTATATGAGAGGGACAATTGTATGTGAGAGGAATAATTACAAATTTGGGTAGATCTCATGAAGTAAAGTGAATAATTTGGAATGAGTCGTTTCAAAATGTTGACATAACCTATGGACAAATATATCCCTTTGAGGGGATGCTTTTTTTTTTTGTTTACTGATCTAGTGCCGTGATCAAAAGTTATATCATTGCCAAGAGTGGAAAAACAGAGTTGGTTGGGAACTTTCAAGAGCATGTGTGAACTTTTTTTTTTTCACTCTTCAAACTAGAATCCATACCCATTGGTTAGGGTTGCCGTCTCCTATCGACCAAGTAATTAAATTTGGAAAAAGTGATTTGGGGGATGATGTAAGAAAGAATCAAAATTTGGCTCCACCCAACTAGCTCAACAATTTTTTTTTTTTTTTTTTTTTTGAAACAAATGGATAGCTCAACAATTTTTGACTCCTCTTGGAGCAATATAAGTGTATGATAGTTGCATACCATTTTCATATTAGTTTTAGCTGCATGTTTGCCCAATTTTAGAAGTAAAAAAAAGGATGTAGTGAGCACGAGTTGCCTAAATTTCTTGGGGGGACAATATAACTTTTTTTCGAACACCCAATCTTTCCTGTTGGGAATTTTTGAGGCCGCGCACCTGTGCAGGCAGGATGCACCCGCAAAAGACACCCTCCGTCATTGACAAGAATCGCTCAGTTTTTATGAGAATCCTCCTCCAAATTTCCGTCCTGTGACTCTGTGAGTGAGTGAGAGAGAAAATTATTGTCGTCAATTTCTTTCTACTGTAGTTTCAATATTATAATCCAAGGATATTAATTTACACTAGTTCTACACTCCCACCTCAATGATCCATGTGTTTTTCAAGCATTCTTTACTATTACTATTATTGTAAGTCCTGTTCATCTGTCGGACACGAGCTGAGTTGAGTGACCAGTTTTTTTATAATATTTAACGTGCTGTGCTTCTAACTCCGGCCRTCCGGCGGTCCGGCCAATATTGAAGTTCGTCAGTCGCTTTTCAAACGCTGCGAATAACTTATTTTTCAATCAACACAATACACATAGCAATTTTGAGTGGTTTTTTAATCAAATAATGGCTTTGGACTTTATAAGTTAAAAAACAACCATGATATAAGCAAATCCACGCAAAGGCAAATGACACCAAAATAGGTTTTTAAGGTATGCTCACCTAAATCCACTCTTTCCATGCCTTGGATATCTCATTGCTCAAAATGATAAATTTTTGATGTGAAATTGTTAAGCTAATCAAGGAAAAAACAACCCAAGTCATTTCATAATTCTTTTGACACACATAATATTCAATGAATTTTCAAAGTTGAAAGTGTAGGGTACCTATTTATGCCATTAGACTCCCTTTAAACTAACACCCTTAAAGTGCAAATTGTTTCAACACTCATTTGTTGCCTCGAAAAACTCTTCAACTCCCATTGGTTGCTTTTATGTACTTGCRGCAATTTGAATATGTCAAATGAATCCTTTCCCATCCCCCAATAGGAAAGGTGGCGGTATTGGGAGCAACTACATTAACAATGAACTTTCATTCATATTTGAAATTAAAAAATGACTAAGTTTTTTGAAAAAGAGGAAATGAATTAAAATACATAATGAAAAATGAAAGTGTCATATAAATCTTGAGTTGCCATGCTAAAATACCATCAAGTTCATTAGCAAGGCCAATGATTGATGGATGAATCAACATTCTCCAAAATGTGAAATAACCACCAATTGTTAGAATACAAATACAAATAAAATATTTCCTATTTTTTATCCAGTTGATTATCTAACTATGTTTCATCCATTTGTATTACAAAAAAAATGTGTATTTTGCCTATTGTTGTACTTCTTGTATGTACAAAGATTTGTTCAATTATTCATCATAACAAGGTCCCTATTGATTCAAGGAAAAGTACAAGGCAAGAGATGAGGATGCATTGGCCACTYACTTACAATACATGTATATGGTTCCATACAATCAATGGAATTGAAACACAATAATCCCAATGGTGACATTGTTCTAGCAAGCAAATTTAACCTTGACAAACAATTTTTTTTGAAAAATTGTAAAAACTGCATTAAAAAATGAATCCTATGAGTTATTTTTTCAAGAAGATGCTCAAATTTCTTGAAATACAAGATTGTTAATAACTTTCACATTTCACTAAAAATTGAGGTCATAGAAGCCTACCCGAAATTCATTTTGTCCTCCGAGGGGACAATGAGCCTATAGGGGTTAAGGATTAATATGTACTTCATAAACTTGTACCTCTAGTTTATACATGTGCAAATTTCTAAAAGTGAATCATCACAAACTCAGAATATTTATGGAATAAATATGAGTTTAGTGTCACTATTTTTTTTTTTAATTGATGATTTGTGATGCTCTCAAATTGATGAATTCTTTGAAAAAATTAATGAATTCTTTGAAGTTGCACAAACTTTTACTACTTTATATTTCCCTAAATTATGCTCCAATTCTCCCTTATGCAAAAGAGACATGTTTACACATATCTCCGAAACCCAAAAGACGAATTAAGACACCCCATTGGACTACATTCACTCCATCTATCTACTCCCTTCACCCCTTCACCCCTTCACCCCTTCGAAAAAGCTTTGGGCCTCGAACCTGCCCACGGCATCCATCATTCCTTCCGCAGTGCAACTGAGTTTCGTGCCAGCCAGTGGGTCCCCCGTTCGTCAGACAAAAAGAAAAAGAAAAGGAAAATGCGACCAAACACACTCCCTGGTAGTGGGACCGCGGGGACCGCGGGGACCGGGAGACCCCAAGAGTGCGGGCCCGCGCCCGGCCCGGTCCGGTGGCGGTGGACCCTCTCCAAGCCCGCCTTCATCTCGCCGGCGTGGTCGGCCGGGGCCGAAAGCCTGAAACGAACGTGCCCGTGCCGGTTCGGGTCACCACAGCCAGCCAGAAGCAGAACAGCAGCAGCCGCAGCCGGCAGCAGCTGGCAGCCGGAAGGGCTGCGGAGCCGTCGACGGAAGCTGCGACTGCTGGAGGTAAAGAAAAAAMCCTGCTGAAGGTCCCCAGGTCCCGGTACCCTGCCTGCCCTGCCTGCCTGCCTGGTTCCCCTTTGGCCCCCAAATTCCTGGCATGTGGGCATATCCCGTCCCCGGCGTCCGGCCGTCAGCAGCCCTTATCAGTAAAAAAGAACTGTAATAAAATAATGTAAATGCGACACCAACTACTGTACAACGAGGGAAGTATCTTCTGCGGGACTTCCAAGGTGCTGGCTATCAYATGGATTATCATATACAAATATTCATCTGTAAGTCTCAGCACATTGCCTTACATATTATCCGACAGTTTTGCGCTCACTTTTCGGATGCCGCCGACCCATGACCTCGAAAAAAAAAAGTTCCAATTTTCAATGACGAATTATATAAAATTGAACAAAAAAAACCCTATTGATAAGAGAATTGTACTCACCGCAACTCTTTGCATTCAATCCTACCTGATCAAAACGATCATGACACGGTATCTGGTGAAATTCAGTGGCTCTGTTCTCGCCCGGTCTGGCGAATGAATTTTCTTTCCCAAAAGGGCAGAACTGTTTCTTTCTCTCTTGATGGGTTTCCTTTTTATTTGTCGAAATTTCAAAGTCTTCGAAAGCTTTACGTTATGTTACCTCCTGATAAGACGTTTGAATTCTTTTGCACAGATGTGATAAGCTTAGCTGTGGCTCCGTCCCACTCCTTTTCCATGATATTTTTTGGACAGATTCTCGAGGCGAGCGAGCCCGGAGAAGAGAAACTTCTCCGAATCTTGATCGATCTTTGGTGGGGGCGGAATGTTTTCAAGGGTCGTGAACTGAAGATGCCGAATAATAAGTGGCGTCGAAACTAGTGCTTCAAGCTGTGACTGCAACCACAGAACCTCCGCTCCCGTTCCCGGAGGTTTTCGGTTTTCCTTGCTACTGCGAGTTTTCCTTTCAGTTCATTTGACTGGAGGAGTGCTCCGCAGGCAAGTCATATTCCTCCGTCACGCATTGAGCACTGAGCCACCGGTGGTTGCAAGATAATAATATCTATTCAAGCTGGGCTTGGTTTCACTTATATAATTGATAACTGAATCTGCTACTCACATGGTGTTCAATATTTTACCCAACTGAATTGAAACGACATGTAATTTATTCTTATTTTTGTTTTTKTGGAAACACATGGACCGTTTCCATTGGAAGAGGAAAARCACACATAATTTGATAAYMTGCTGCACACATGGGGTTCGACATTTTACCCAATTGAAGACGAGTTCCGTCAGCGTCAAATCCTCAGTCAGTCAATCAGGTCCAGTGGTCGGTTGATTCCCAAAAGAAAGGATAAAAACGCCAATCATCACGGAGGCATTTACTACGGTACCATTATATTCTCAGAGCATCCCCACCCGACTTGCAAAACGGATGACTTGAGCAAGTCGGCTTGCAAAAGTGCCCCACCCTTCTTGCAAGATGGATGAACTTCTTAAGAGGCCGACTCCAAAACCTCTAGCGGCTTGCAAAAGGGGGTGGTTTTGCAAGCCAAACCTTGGCTTGCAAACTGGCTGCAAACCGTAAGCCGTATAAGACAAAATAAAGTGCATGAAAAGTCAACATGAGTGATTATTGCCTCCTATGAAAAATCGCCACTATAGTTTGCTATTGCCCACGCTATTGCCCTTGCTATTGTCCTCCTTGGCTTCTTAACAAGCCATGGGTGGGGCGTCCGGCTTGCAAAACGGATACCCTCCCATTCTGCAAGCCAAATCCCATCCACAGTTTGCCAGGCGAGTGGGGATGCTCTAAGGTAGTCTAAGGTAGGAGGTCCTGCAATGGAGCAGGTTCTAAACCCAATCAAGCTCTAGAGGTACATTTTGCACTCTCCAATGTACAAGCAATCTACATTTGAGGAGGTGGTTAGTTTTAGAGCCCAATGAAATGCACTTTTTTGCAACTCCAAAAATTCATAACTAATTCCACAAAGCTCCAAAAAATATGAAACGACTTGGGTTAGATGCCAATTCCACTTGCCTTCCAAGGAAAATCTACACGAAATTATTTCAAGCAATTTCACCTTGCCAAAATTCAGCTTCAACCCTTAGATGGGCACTTTATGGACCTCCTACCTTACCAATTATAGTGACATGAACAAAGTTTTTACTCTAAGTTGGATGAAAACCTTTGCTTCTAAATACAGAATATAAGGTGGGTACACCCAAAAGCAAAGCTGCCCTTAAAGCACCATGTATAGTCTGAGTACATTTCCAAAATCAATCATGTATAAATACTTTCGAAAACTAACTTTAACCCTTAATAACTTTTGCGTACCGCATCCAAATGGTGTGTTCTTTGGTGCATTGGAACCTCCTTTCACTTGCCAACATGCCAACATGAAATTTGAAATAGTTTAATAATAGTAACTAGACACAATACCAATTTGTGGCGCTTTTG
>VACF01000618.1:0-55870 GCA_006891605.1 Pleurozium schreberi
TCCATAATAATGTGAACCGAAAATAAAAGGGGAATGATAAAATGGTTGAAGGCCACTAACTTAACGTTCCAAAATAATGTAAAGAGCTATAAAATAGATAGTTAGACAAGTAATGTTAAAAAGTTAAGATGGTTAAAAAATCAAAATGGGAATGTTAAAATGTAAAACTGTTTAAGTGGTTTAGGATGGAAATATAAAAATGGGAATAACGTAAATGCCTCGTTGAAGAACACTGAAATTTTAATCCCTCAACCCTGAACCCTCAACCCTCAACCCTATACCCTATACCCTATCCCTTCAACAACCGTATACTTTGTGACTCCCTGGAATTTTATACTTTAAAGAGCACCGAACTAAAATTAAGTATCGCCACTTTGGCACTTTTTGTGGAATTAAAAAAATGGACAGTGCTTCATAACTTCAGATGAACCAGACTGGAAAACACAATAAATGAAGACCAGGCGAACGAGGCTAACTATTAAAACCAGGAACGACTTCACTGAGTCGCTGACGGCTTCCTCGACGGGTTGGGATGCCCTAACGGTTCTTTCAACGTTCCAATCGATGGCTTCCCCGACGGCCTCTCAGACGCTCGACGGCCTCGGAGTTCCCCGACTGTCCCCTGTCCACGTTCCGAGGACGGGCTGCGCGTCCCCTCGACGGCCTCGGAGTTCCCCGACGGTCCCGTCGAGGAACCAAGCGTCCCCTAGACAGTCCGGGTCGTCGACGATGCGGGTGTCCCCTCGACGGCCTCCGAGACCCCGATGGCCCGATCGCCATCCCGGGCGTCCCCTCGACGGCCATGTCGCCATACGGGACGTCCTCTCAACGGCCTCGGAGCCCCCGACGATCCCGTCCACGGCTCGGGTGTCCCATCGACGGCCTGTCAGGTGCTATATAGGCCTGGATGCGTGGATTAGTTTTGCACGTGTCTCTCCTGCTCTGACGGTGCTCTCTTACCCTGGATTGGTTTTCTAGTCCTTGCTTGGGAGCACGGGTGCTTGCGAGGAGGCTCGGCTGAGGAAGGGGGGGGGACTTTTCACATTTGTGATCAGGAAACCCTAATTCCTTCCTTGGTTTGTTTATCGCTCTTATTTTTTCAATGGATGTCCGTGGTACTTCAAAGCGGAAGATTGATGCCTGGTTCAACGACGTGGGAGCCCTTGCTGGTGAACCGTCTTAAGAATCTACGGAATGCGTATCGGAGGCAGTGGCTACAAAAGGGGTCGGCGGTGTGGAGCAGTGGAGGCAGGAGAGTCTTCTGGGGCCAAAAAAAAAAGAGCAGGAGGAGGCACAAAGCCGCGAATCCCGAGAAATGGCCAAGTAAGGCTGCGACAAAAATATTGCATGAAGTGGCATTGGAGTTTATGGAGCAATATTCAATCTCCCAACTCAATACAACTTACATTGCAAAGGGGGTGCAAGGGGTGGAGACAATAAAAAACAAATTCCACCACATGTTTTGGACGGCAATGAGCGGGGACAAGTGGCTTGAAGAACGCACGAAGGAAGATTTCGATCGTTGGCTTGAGGATCAAGTGCAAACCTGTGTCTGCAACCTCGCCCAAGTTGCCGAAACCATAAAAGGTTTTCAAAGGAGTGTGGGGCCCCGTTCAAATGCAATGCACTTGTTGCATAAGAAGGTCTATTGGTGGCACGACGCAATACGGGGGTTGTCGTCAAGCAATATCCGAGCAACCCCGTGGTTTCAACAAAGCCAAAATTTGGCTTTAGGCCATGGAGCATCAGGAGGAGTGGTTTTCCTTGAAAGAGGAGTGGTGGTGGTTCCTTTGACGGGCCTTAGTCTTCAAGGGGGGAACGGGAGGGTGCGTAAAGTGTGCCTCCAAAACTCGCGGCACATTCCCGAGACGATGGAATTGGCGGGCAAGACGTCCCTGCACGTGGATAATTTGAAGAAGTCTCGGGAGAAGTTGTCCATCGAGGCTATGGTTTGTCCATGTACTCATGCAGGGGTCATAAAGTTTTTTGCTGTAAATGACATGACCATGGAATGTTATTTTCAATGGTGGAATGGAGGAGCATTGGGAGACATGTTCACCTTGGATCAATGAAACCAAGATCCAGAGGAAATTGGAGAGTTGGCCTACAATGCAACCCCAGAAACGATGCAACAAGCCAAACGACTCATGGCTTATCGTCGCAATCGCACCGAGCTTGCGTGGGCGTTAATTTGCATTGTGGATGCAGTGCAACAATCTTCGGTCTTTCATAACGACATCACGCCGGCAAACGTGATGCTTCACTTTCCAAACGACGATGGAGCTCGTGCATGCCAAAATGACATTCATCAACGACTGATGCGTGACGTTATCCCATCCATCGGAACATATGGTCACACCGTACTTGTGGATTGGCCCCCTCGTCTTCTCAGATATCAATGCAGCCACTTCATCTTTTGTTGATGTCATGAGCTTCGTGCGTATGGCATGGTAAGCCGGGAGGTTGTATTGAACTCTAGACTCGGATGTTGATTTCACTACCTCCACAAAGGCAGGGTGCCTCACCACATTGAATGGTATATTTGCCTCATAGAAAAATTTAGCCCATTTCTTGTCTAGTCTTTGCTTACTAGATGTGTCCATCCCTTTTTGTACGGCTAATTGCCTCATTGGTCGACTTTGGTTCGAAGAAGGGCCAGGCGCCTCTGATGATCGAACTTGGGAATTGTAGCCCACAGTATTTCCTCCGCCTTCACTAACTGAGGATGAAGCAGGGGGCGGTTGTTGACCATGTACCACCCCTGCTGGAGCCGTTGACGGGGATGTCACTTCCACAGTTCCACACCACGTTCTGCTTTGTCCGCGTCGACCGTAGGAACATTTCCCCTGCAATTCCTAAACATAGCTTTCACAGCTAGGCTGGCTTTGTTGCACCTTCTCACTCCAGCGAGGCTATCATCTGGTCTATAACCCAAATGGAAAAGCAAGCGATCCCGTCGGTAACTTATCTTTGTCTGGCAAAACTTGCATTGAACCTTATTATCCGGTAGTAGCGCGTACCAGGGTTCCCATTGCGTCCTCTCCCCTCCCATTGTTTTGGCTGGTTCTTATTAACTAGACCCTACACAAAAAAACAAGTTAGTATTCTGTTTGGATGTGATGTGGAAAATAACACTTATTGCTTTCACAACAAGTGCTCCTCCCACACACACTCTTCTTGGACTTCACTCTAGAGCAATGCTTGTATGCCAACCAGGTCATAAGAGCAAAGATCAACAAGGAAAAGTGATCCTAAAGTTAGACGGCAGCCCCTATATATTGTATACAGGCCGTCGCCTAGACGACCTATCCGTTGGCGCCCCGCAAATAGCAACGGACGGGAGGCCGTCCAAGCGACGTCCCGTCGACGGCTAACCGTCCAGGCAACGTCTAGGCCGTCCAAACGCCGTCCAGACCGTCCAGGAGACGTCCACGCCGTCCAGACGACGTGGACAGTCTACGGACTTAGTGGCCGTCCACGGTCGACGGTCAGTCGACTGCGCGCCGTCGACAACCTGCGGACGCACTGCCCGTCTACACGACGGTCGGGCCGTCTAGTCGACGGAATGGCCGTCTGAGCGCCGCGCGCAATCGACGGACTTCATCCACGCCGTCGACATTCGGGACGGTCTCCGACGCGTCATGACGCGTCATGACATCCGGAATTCCGAACGGGAAAAGCGAACGTCACGTCCGGATAGAATTCCCTGGTTGGTTTTTCTATCCACCCGTCTGTCAGTCTGGCGGTCCGCAAGTCCGTTGGTCTGCCAGACCCCGTCCGCCAGTTTGCCGGACCGCTGGTCCGGCCGTCCGCTGAGTTTAAGAACCGTTGGGGTTGTAATCAACGGTTATTTTAATTTCAGGTTATGAGAGGTATAAGATGAAAGAAGGATGCACTTCAAGTCACTCTTGTTTGCTGAATGCTAATATTTCCAAAGGCCAGAGCTACATTTCTTGTGTCTCTTGCTTGGTAATAGTTCAGTGAACAAGGGGGCTTTGGTTTCCAAGGCTTCATTCAATATTTTTATGTAATATACGAACATTTGATGATTTGAATGCACAGGCTTCAACGGAATATTGATCATTTGGACCTCGAATTTGGAAGAAGGTTTTCACAATGAGTAAAAATTTGTCAGAATGGTATATTGTTACACCAAGTGGTAAAGTGAAGTGCAAAGCATGCAATTTGAAATTTGCAAATCGAAAGTGCCGCATGCTGAGCCATTTGGGGTATGAAGGGAAAAATGATACTCGTGACACAGGAATAAGCTTATGTTCACGATTGACATCTGCAGTTCGAGCTCTTTTTCTTTGGTGTGATGGAATATTCCCACCAAGATCGGATCATGAGAATGTAGACGGCCAAGATCTTGCAATAGTCGCAAATCATACGCCAAACGGAAAGGATTCAGACCGTTCAACACAAGTAGACTCTTGCGTAGATCCCATTGAAACAGTTCGTTCAGTTTCGGGGATAAACCAGACCACACCATCCACAAGCCAATATAAAACTCTACCGTGTTCTAATAGTAGGGCTTGTAGGCAGTCCCAACTAATAGATGGTTTTGAAGAAGCTGGTAGATGCAATTTGAATATGTTGTGGACCAATTTCTTCTACACGACTAACATACCGTTCGCTGTAGCTCGAAGTGAAATATTCAAAGAGGCAGTGAAGAGAACAGCTGAGTTTAAAAGGCCATATAGCCCTCCTTCGTATGGAGCTATACGAATAAAGTTGTTAGACCAAGCGAAGGCAAATGTTGAAGTGAAAGTGCACAAGCGGACCGAAGAAAGTATCCGGAAATTTGGTGCAACATTGTCTATGGATGGATGGAGCTCAATTAGAAATCAACCATTGTTGAATGTGATGCTCGTATTTTCCGCGGGAGAACAATTTTTGGGATCAGTAGACACAAGTGAATTTGAAAAAAACGGAGAGTATTTGGCAACAATTTTGAACGAATTCATAGAGAAGGTAGGGCCGGAGAATGTAGTGCAAATAACCGCGGACAATGCTACTGTGAATCTTAAAGCCATGAGAATTGTAACGAAGAAATATCCACACGTTTTCTTCCAAGAATGCGTGGCCCACGCCTTGAATTTGTTGCTCAAAGATTGGGCCAAGAGAGAGTGGATACAGACCCTAATTAAAGAGGCACGTAGGGTGCTAAAATTCTTTAGAAAGCGACACATGCCGCTTGCATTTTTTCATACTTACGAAAAAGAATTGAGCTTGTTGATGCCGGGGGAAACAAGATTTGCCTCCAATTTTATTGCATTAGAGCGCTTGATGAAGGTGAAGAGCGCATTAAAACAAAGTGTGAATGACCTCCATTGGGAGACATACGTGAGGATCTTATCGGACAAGAAAGGCGATAGTCGTACAAAGTCTCGACCTGTGAAGAAGTCAATAAAAGGCTTTGCATTCTGGAAGAGCTGCAAGAACTTTGTGCAGTTGGTGGGTCCCGTTGTGTATGGCCTCCGTGACATAGATGCAAAGACACCATGCACCGGCAAGGTTCTACATGTTATGAGGAAAATACACAAACATGTGGCAGGGATAGTGAATCCACCTTTTAGCTTGAAGCCCAAAGAGGTGAAACCACTACAAGGGGCATTCCAGGCTTGATGGAAATTAGTGGAGAATGATATCATGTATGCTGGGGCTCTTCTAAATCCCTACCTCCTCGAAGATACATGGCTTCAACTTTAGGTACTTCAAAACATCTTGATATGCTATAAAATTATGTCATAGCAAATCTCAGTTGAGGTCCYTGACTCCCTGTCAACTTCATTAGCATTGTTTCTAAACGAACCTTTCCTCACAATAGGTGTGGGAACAACTTCTTATAATAAATTGTCCATGATGAATCCTCAAAGACTATGAAATAATCTGACGATGAGAGCTTCGCCACTCATTGTCAAAATGCAAGAATTGAATGTGCTCAAAGTAAAATTTCAGACCTCATTTTAGCATAGTAGAATCTCTTTTTTCAAAAAACTTTGAACTAAAGAAAACTGGGTAATTAAGTTAAGTTTTATCTCTAAAATTTATTTTGAGGTTTCAACACTTTTACTAAAAGTTATGGACAAATTTCAGAGAGAGGTTGGAAGGGACATTTTTTTGGACAATTGAAAACATTCTCTTTGAAATTTGTCCATAATTTATCATTGGAGTCTTGAAATCTCAAACCAATTTTTGTAAATGAAATTTGGATTGATTTTTCAACTTTTTATAGTTCAAAGTTTTTTGGAAAAAATCATTCTACCATGCCCAAATGAGGTTTGAAATTCTTCTTAGAAATTGTATGAAATTACAGTGAATTTCTTAAGAGAAAAATGAAAACAACTCATTTCAAATATAGAATAGACTCAAAAAATCTGAAATCTTCACCATGTATGTACCATTATATTCTAGTGCATAAGAGCATGGTATAAATGAAAGTTATCATGCTACTCTAAAATTAGAAAATCAACAAACTAGGCCCAAAGTTCATATTTCCAACCAAATTTATAAAAAAATTGGACCCATTTCATTTGTTTCAAAAAAATCATTGGGACTCAAGGACTAGGCCTACACTCAAGTTGTATTTGAAGACTAGGACTGCAATTGAGTTTCTATAATTGTTGCATATCGGCTGCATTGGTCACCTTCCGTGCAACCTTTACAACTCTTGACAAGTATTCTTCCTCACTCCAACGTATGTCTAAACCCTTGTATTGTATTCTTGGTAAAAGACAAGCTTTGCATAGGCACAAAATCTTTAATCTTGCTGATTTTATATATTTTTGAATTGCTAAATTTTCAACTTACTCTTGCCCCCAACTTTGTAGTTCAACACATTTTATATTGATTCCATTTGTGTTATGTAAATGCAACCAGAACACAAACCGTATGCCATTTCTGGCCATCGGGGCGTTAAAGGGTTAAGGCAGGAGGTTCTTAAAGCGCTTAGGCTSTAAAATTATTGCTGTGTACAGGAGCTAAAACCGGGCAAGGAATAACTTATCAATGACACTGACCCGGAATGACATCAAGAAAATATTGAACTGTACTCAGGCTGCAGTCGAAGAATTCCAAAGGCCACATACCCGTAAGTAAATCCACTGCAGGGATTATTTTATTTCCCAAACAGGGTATCAAATGTAACAAGGATACTGTAGAACCCAAGCGTCGGTTCAATTAAAAAATATTGGGCATTTCAAACTGACACGTGACAACAGTTTTGGCCAACCAAAACAAAGCTCACGGAAGTCCATGCCCCCAAACTAAGTTTCAAAGCCTACGGTAAGCTACTCAACCTAGCTACAGTAGTGAGAGCCTGTGGCCTTCCAATCTAAATAATGCAAATAGGATTCTCCTGATTAATTACGTGTGTGACACAATTATTGTCGGTATTGAAATCCGTGGGAACTCACGGCCAGGGAAAACAGAGTCGCTGAGCAAAGAAGTGGAATGATCGCTTGAAGTTCGTCTCCGGCAAAGCAATTCGATTGCTTTCATATGCAAGGGGCCCGGGAAGATCATCTTGCGTGCGTAAGCGAGTGAGGATAGGCTTTTCCCCAGTCCGTTTGCATACGTGTAAGTCGTGACGATTCATGATCGAGGACACAGCCATCAACAAGGAAGAGGGGGAGGGATACAGTCCTTTAAAAATCCGAGAGGGACGGAGTACGGCAGGCTAATTGGTTCTTGACGTACGAGYTGCCGCATCCTTCAACCGTTCGTCTCTGTCCTGCATATGGAATTCTAGTCTCCTTTTCTGGCTCCAGTGCCGGCGGAGGGGAAGCACACATATCCTCGGTATTTCCATTATGGTCAGAAATAATCAAATAAGCTCAAAACAGGGGAGAGGGGGTAGGCAGAAACAATTTCAACAATTTTAATATTAATTTTAATTTTTTTTTCTCTTMTCATAGATTATGTTTTTGCCTACATATAGAGATTTGATTCGTTCCATTTGGATTTGGTATGAAAAGTTATGGACAATCTTGTTTTTTAGGCAATCTATGCACCTTTTTGAAAAAATAAGTTGTAGGATTCATTTCTGAGTGCAATTATTACAATTTAAAAAAAAAAAGTTGTGCATGGTTTATTTTGCCTGGTAGAACAATCTCACCACTAGAATTAGTGCATTTTAATTCCATCTTAGATATATACTAATAATTTAACTTTTCCTTCTATCTTGTAACTACTTCTAGTACTCAACAATTTTGTAAAGAACAAAAATTAAGTATTTTTGTAATTTTTCATTTTTTCGTAGACTTCCAACTCAAGTCTTCACCACAAATATTTAAAGCTCAAAACTCTATAGTTCATAAAAATAAAGTTAAGAAGGTTCAAACTTCAAAGTCAAATAATTTAGTCCTACAATGTGATGAAAACTTGTCTTTTTCACTTTAAACGCAAATATCTTGCAATCTCAGCCGTCAAAATTTCTGAAATTTTTACCACATACTGTCTTACTAATAAAAAAACAAAGTCATAACCATTTATATTGTTTACAAGTGCATGTGCAAGGAAGGCCTATTTGCACAATTGTGGAGGACATAGAATAGTTTATTTTTAGATCTCCTTTAGTAGGGACATGTAAGCCTACTATAGAAATATACCACAAAAATTTCAGCCATAAATAATTAATTTAAACAACTTTTTTGTATTCAAAATCCTAAATTCCAAAATGTGTCACATTAACAAAATTAACTTTCAAATATAAAATGAATTTTTTAAAATTTTGAAAAATAAAGGATACAATTATAATCACAACATCTAGAAACAAATTTTGTTTATTGCATTGGATTCATTATTCAAAAGTTATAGCAGAGGACAAGAGAGCCACTCTCATTGTGATGGAGAAAAGGGCCGGTGTTTCTTGCAATGACCCTTTAGTGTAGTTTGACCCATTCACTTATTAACCCCTAAGCGCTCAAACAACCATTTTTTGGTCACTGCTCGACTTTCGGCAGAGAAAAACTTTTTTTTTGAATTTTTTTTTTTCCTTGAAATTATTGGGTTATCTTTCAGTATTCATTTTCAAAACTAAGATCACTACGCTTAGAAAAAAATCATAAGAAAAAGAGCACAATGTGTTTAGAATTTTCTAGTGTTGAAAAACTTACTATTTGAGGAAAGAATTGAAATTTTTATGACCAAATCTTATGCATTTTTTTACAATTCAATAGAAACCACTATTTTGACCAATGAAAAAAGAATTCAGGTGTTAAGGATAGAAATTGTATTTTTGGTGAATTTTTGAAGTTATATCTTCAAAATTCATTTGAAGAGAATCTGAAAATAATTTATAATTTTAACTGTACGGATATCTTCTGTTTTTTGTGCTTCACATAAACTTCTTTGATGCAAACTTTAAAAAATTTATAGAATTTATATTTTATAATACATTTGTGTTTTGTCCAAACCACTTGGGCTTTTAGGGATTAATCCCTTAAGGACCAATTCACCAAGAAGTAGTCCAAATTTCCAAAATTATAAAAATATATTATAAAATGCTATTTAATTAGAATAATAACTTAAGTAATGATGATTGTCAAACAATAGCTATAAAATATGATTCATAAATCATATTTTTATGGTTGAATCAACTAATTATACACAAATTAATATTTAAATTCAAAATATTGATGGAAAAAAATGAAAATTCTTTTTAAATTCAAAATTTGTAGATTGAATGTTTGTGATTTTCGTAAGAATTTTTTCTTTTGTTCAATATATTAAGTTCTAATCACAAGTGATTTTTGAAATTTTATATTTTATATTTTATTTTGGACATATTTGAAGGATCATATTTAGAATTGAAAAGGTTAGTTTTTGAGGTTAAATCTACCAATAATTTTTTAATAATTGAATATTTGCAAAGAAAAGTTTTTAGAATCCATATTGTAGAATTGCTGAAGAATTAACACAAAAAGCTTCAAAAACATTGACAAATGAAAGAAGGCATTTTTTTGTATTTAGGATGTGTTTGTGTTCATTTGCTATTCAAAATTTGAATGTTTGGTCTTTCCTTTAGGAATTGACCTTTGAAGGGACTTTTTCCCTTTTGGGGACAAAATGAACTTCAAGCAAGTTCTTATGACCTCATTTTTTAGTGAAAAATTTTGAAAATTTTCCATAAAGTAGAAAAACTTATTAGCTTTGTAGAAATATAATTTTTAATTTGGTTGGTGCCTAGGTGCAAAAATTATACCACAACAAGTCAAAAGTTCAACTTGGTAGGCAAAAAAATAAATTCACAAAAACATGGAACTAACTTTTTAATTTTTTTTATAGATTGATTTTTGCCTACATGTGAAGCTTTGATTCATCGCATTAATCCATTTAGATTAGTGATGTGAATATTATGAAATATCTAGTATTTAAGGCAATTTCAACATCTTCAGCAGAAAATAACGTATAAGATCATTTCTAAATGTGATTTTCACAGTTTTTCAAAAATAATTTTTGATAAGGATAAGTTAGTTTTCTTGCTCTAGCAATCTCACTATTGGAATTATTGTGTTTCAATCCCATCTTAGAGCTATTAAGTATTAATGATTTAGTTTTTCTTTAAATCTTAGACCTATTTCTTCTAAAATAAAAATTTCAAAAAAAATGAAAACCAAACACTCATTTCTTTTGAAATTCTTTTTAGTAAAATTTCATCTCAATTCTTTAAGAAATAAAAAAAATACTCACAATCCATAGTGCAAAAAATTTCCACAAATGATGGTCACAATCATCTGAAAATTGCAGGCTAGTGTTCCAAAAAACTTTTATTCCGTTAATTTTGAATGCTAATATCTTCCAATGTGTGCGGCCAAACTTCATGATTTTTTATCACGTAATCTCAAGTAAGTAAATTACAAAATCCTACAGTTAGATTCTAAAGAAAGAATAATTTTTGTTATTTTGTACGAACGCACCAAAAATGGTAGGTTGAGTGTTTTTTGCTATAAAAATGGCCTTGGTCATTTAGGGTTTGAAGGATCAATTTGTTTATAATGAAAAAAAAAAACTAAAGTTGGTACATCCAAAATCGTGCACTATATAAAAACATCATCACTCTATCTACATCTCCACAATTAATATGTATGTATGTCTTGAAGAAACAAATTTACACTAAATAGTGAAATTTGGTTGCCCCTCACTAATTCCTTAACATTCCACATTATATAAATATTTATTGTTATTATTCGAGAATGAATTGCTTCTGAATTAGTCATGAACCTCCATGTAAGGTAGGAGGTCCATAAAGTGCCCATCTAAAGGCTGAAGCTGAATTTTGGGAAGGTGAAACTGCTTGAAATAATTTTCAGGAAATTTTCCTTGAAAGACAAGTAGAATTGGCATCTAACCCAAGTGGTTTAATATTTTTTGGATCTTTGTGGAATTAGTTATGAATTTTTGAAGTTGCAGAAAAGTGCATTTCAATGGGCTCTAAAAGCGACCTCCTCCTCAAATATAGATTGCTTGTACATTGGAGAGTGTAAAATGTACGTCCAATTAAAGCCTGATTGGTTTTAGAACCTGCTCCATTTTAGGACCTCCTACCTTATACAAATGGAAATGGTTGTAGATATAGTTGTTGATTTTGATGCCTTGTACAGTAACTTTCTTGGAGTAAAGCAACCTAATTAGAAAATCAACCTAATTTCACTATTAAGAGTAGAACATCTATCAAAAAAAACATTTACGGTAGGCATCCTCAAAGCGCCACAAATTGGAACTGTGCCTATTTATTATTATAAGGCTGGTCAGATTTTCATATTGTCTTGTTGGCAAGTGAAAGGAAGTTCCAATGCACCAAAGAATGCAACATTTGGATACAATATGCAAAAGTTATGAAGGGTCAAAGTTTGATTCTAAAAGCGTTTCTTCCACACAAGTACATGACTAAATTTGAAGATGTACAGTGTGTGAAGATGGCGCTTTTAGTTTAGTGGCTTTTTTGGGTTACCTACCTTAACCCTTGTAGGATGTGGCGACCATGCTTGGGCCTCTGATTCCAGTATTTTAGATTTTTGTGATGGTTCCCTTACGTATTGGACAAAACATGAAATTATGAATACCTTGGCAAAGTTGTGGAGCAAATTATGAGATAAAAAAATAAAAATAAAAAATAAATGGGTAGAAGCTATGCCTAAGTAAAGAGCATGTTCTACGTATTCACAGTGAATATAAGTTCTTTCTTGTAGAGGCTTGGTGTCAAGCATACCCTGCTTAGAAAGTATGCATTCATCTTTGGCTACCGGCAAGAGCAGTGAGGGACAGTTATCCGACATACTCCATTGCGTTGTAAAAAAATTTGTCTTAGCTTCTTCAATCTACTTCCTTGAGTTTTATGATGATTTTTTTATAAGGTAATGGAAATTCGAAAAGGGAAAAATCTCATCTGGTCACATACACCCTCCTAATTCATATGCCTAGTGCGCCCAATTGAAACCCAATAATATCTTTTGAGGATGTTGAAGACCACCATTTTTCTTCACCTTTTAAAAATTGGGAATTATAAACAGTGTATGAATTTACAAATCCAAGACTATTAGTATTTATGATTAAATCATAACTATCAATTAGAAAGTTTTTCATTAGGTAACTTTAAAAACATTGGGAATTAATGGTATAAAATTAAAATGTACAATTACAAAATAACCAAGAGGAAAAATTCTATGGGAAAATAGGGGTTCTAAACAAAAATTATTGTAAGCAAGATTTGGTAAAATAACCAAATTGGGAAAACGGTAAAATGGTGATAAAATAATAACAAAAACATAACAAAGTAGAAACCAAATTAGGATTACATAAGAAAAACAAACAATACTAGACCAAAATTGAAAATAAAATACTACGGGTAAGAATTGTATTCAATGTAGAACTTTAGACTTAATTTAGACTTAGTAGAATTATTTTTTTCAAAAAACTTTGAACTCGGTAAAGTTGGTAAATCATGCTAACTTTAATATACACAAGGTCGTGTGTCATTTTGAGTCTCCAATTGAAAGTTTTGGACGAAATCAAGAGAGGAATTTGAAGGGACATTTTTTTTTACATTTTCAAACACCCTCTCGGAATTTTGTCCATAACTTTTGATTGGAGGCTTGAAATCACAAACGGATTTTTGGAGATGAAATCAAGCTTGATTTACCAACTTCTCTAAGTTCAAAGATTTTTGAAAAAAAATATTCTACTATGCCTAAATGAGGTCTGAAATTTCAGCATTGAACACAATTCCTTTGTCTTCACAATGAGCGGTCAAGCTCTCATCTTCAAATTGTCCCATACCTTTTGAGGATCCAAGTGGTACAATGGATTCATTCTAAGAACGACCTCTCCACCTCACATCTCAAAATTGGGTTTGCTTCAATGTTGTGCTTTGCATTTTCTCTTGAAGGATATCATTTGAATTTTTGGAATAAGCTAAGTATAGGATTCTTTTTGTGCAACTTAGATTCTTGAATTTTTTTCTTTTTTTTAAAACAAAGAAATGTTTGAATTTTCATAAGAAGCTACATTTTGGATTTTTTCCCCTATAACAAGCAAGGTTTTTAAATTGTTCAATTTAGGTAGCTTGCATTATTTTTTTGAACTTTAATTTTTTGAGAATTTTTGAAGTTCAATATTGATATAGAATATTTTTTTAATTTGATTGATAACTCAATAATTTAATAATTCATTTTAAAAGATGGTTTTCATAACATCATATATATGCATAACTTATTATTATCACAACTTTTCTGATTCCGAGAATTTTTACTTTCTCCCTTTTTATTTGTAAAAAGTTAGATTTTGGATTTTTGTGTCAATAATTTTCCGTTCTCATATTGTCATATATTTTCAATTTTGAAATGAATTAGTATAAAAATTTTCATGTCGATTTTCAAATATTGATTAAGTGAAGTATATTTTGAACGGGCTACTGTCATAGTCATTTGAGCCATATTTCGCTTGGCTACCGGTGCATTCGGTACATATGTTACTTGCAACTGGTGCAAGATGCGTCAGTCCAAGTGTGTGAGGTAGGTGAACAACCAATTTGATGTTCACTTTTCCTTCTTCTCCGATGTGGTCCAGTATACGCTTTGTATGTAGAGCATCCAGAACCCATTTGCGGTCACAAATTTCTTGCCGCACCTCTTAATCCTCAAAATCACTAATAATTTTAGAGTGGTGAAGCAAACTTGCAAGCGGTTGTTGTGTAAAAATCTGACCTCAAAAAGACTTGATTTGGGGTTACAAAAGAGTGATTGTACGTAATTTCCCTCAAAATATGCTGAAATTTGCTTCCGTATGCCATTTCAGAACATCCTTAAGGGGTTAACTCTGGAACTACTAAGATTCACAAAATTTGGCCAGCTCAACCTTTGGAGGATATACATGCTTCCCCTCGGTACTTGAGCCAAAAAAGGAGTTTTGAATTCGATATGCAAGACAGAGACGAACGGTTGAAAGACGAGGCAACTCGTACGTCAAGAACCAGCCTGCCAAACTCCCTCTCGGGCTTCTGAATGGACAGTATCCCTCCCCCTTGTTAATGGCTGTGTCCTCATATATCGTCACGACTGATACGTAAGCGAACTAAGAACGGACCGTGAAAAGCCAATCCTCACTCGCTTACGCACGCATGATGATCTTCCCCGGCCCCCTGCATATGAAAGCAATAGAATTGCTTTGCCGGAGACGAATTTCATGCGATCATTCCACTTCTTTGCTCAGTGAGTCTGTTTTCCCTCGCCGTGAGTTCCCACGGATTTCAATACCGACAATAATTGTGTCACACACGTAATTAAGTAAACCTGCGCATGCTTTCAGCAACGTAAGCCTGGTTTCAGCAACGTACGTGAGCAGTCTTTGACGCATCCCTCCCCTTTCGGATTGCTACTTCATCATGAACCGTCATGAATTCGGAAAGGGGTTGTGCAGACGGAGGTTCGATCTGTACCAACAGTGTTATCCGGTGTTCGTTGATAGAATGGGTACGTAGCTCCAGTTCACTTACCGACCATGCAAGCGAGGAAAGATCGCAGTAAATCTCGCATACGAACTTATGGTACGTCTGCAGCGTTCGGGTATATATACCACCAACGGGGAGCTTCAATTCGATCTTCACAGCTCCACAGTTGGCTCTTCATTACTTTCCAGTCTGACGACCGCAGCGGCGTTTTTCCAATTCGCTCTCCATAGCTGGTGAGAATCGTCTCGAGCTAGAAATTGCAGTGGAAGCACTTGCTCGATCTGCAGCTATGGCGTTTGCGTCGACAAGTGGGACTGGAGCCACCTGCAGGGTTTGGGTTTCAGTTCTTGTGTGTTCGATGATGCTCTTGGTGGGCGTTGTGCAAGCCGGTGATCCCGATGCCCTGCAAGACTTCTGCGTGGCGGACCTGAAGTCCGACCTCATCGTGAATGGGTTTCCCTGCAAACCCCGAAGCTCTGTCACTGCAAAAGACTTCGTCTACACTGGATTCCGCAAAGCAGGTAGGAAGCCGTCCGATCACTGACGCTGTCCGTTCATATGTGTGTCATGGTCTAGCTGGGTGTGTCGAATCTGGATCCTGGTTGTAATCAAAGTGGAGTACATGGTGAGCAATAGTACTTAAATTATACTCCTAATTTCGATCCTGGTTTTAAATGCTCTTAATTCGTCTCGGATAACTGATTCCTGACACTCTTGAATAAACTGAGAGGCTGCTGTCCTAGCTTGTGCACTGTTACTGTTGCAAGAATAATTCCTTTGTTTCAGGTTGTCCCACAAATCACGGGCAGTATATGCGACTAGCAGAGACAACCTGAACTGGATACGTCTAGCTCGGGGTCCCGCTCTCATTTAGTACGGCAACCTGATTCATTCTACATTCCACGCGGCATTCCCTGAGCTCTAATGAACTTAGATATAGATGTGTCGATTCTATTGAATGAGAAAACGGCATTTATGGATTGCAATCTATGAACTGAGCACTGATGATTATTTCATTGCCTTGCCTTGATTGATCAGCCTCTGACCCTGCCAAGTCTCCAACGGGTGCGATCGCTGCCCTGGCAACCGCGGCTGTGTGGCCCGGCTCGAACACGCACGGCGTGTCCCACGGTCGCCTGGACTTCGACGTCGGCGGCGTGATTCCCTTCCACACGCACCCTCGCGCGGTGGAGACGTTGTTCGTGCTCGAGGGCAGCGTGTTCACGGGCTTCGTGAGCGACGACAACGTGCTGTACGCGTCCACTCTGGAGAAGGGCGACTTCACCGTCTTCCCCAGAGCGCAAGTGCACTTCCAGATCAACGTGGGCAAGGGACGCGCCGCCACCTTCAACTCGCTCACCTCGCAGAACCCCGGCTTCTTGCGCAGCGTCAACCAGGTACGCCGGCTTCATTCGTCAGGAACCCTGGCGGCACTCTCCGAATCCTTTAATTCCTGGAAGAGTCTCTCCCGTTCAACGGTCAATAGTGGGTAATAGCTCTAGAGATAAAATATTCTATCTAATGTGCACCTATAGAAAAGACCCCAACCGAGATAGTTCAACAATGTTTTTCTTCTTACTTAGCCTGTAGAATATGTCTGTTTGACTTTTAACCCATGATATGCTCCAACATGCATCCACACTTAAGATTGATTTGAAGAATGCACTTCTTCTGGACAATTAATTATTAAATCATCGTTGAAGCGCTTCAATGAAAATCTTAATTATGCTATGTAAACGCTCAGTGAGAACACGTAAGATTGGACAATATATAGAGTCATTGGAGTCGTAATATATTGTAGCAAAAAGTTATTCTTGCGCAATAAGTGTACTTCAATTGAATGCTTCTCTAGTAGAATTAAGGCCAATTACTCCAATTAGCCGGCTATTGATGTTCCATTGAAGTGTCAAGCACTTTTGGACAAGCTAACTGATGATCGGTGATGCGTCCTCCATGTGCAGATCTTCGAGGCCAATATCACCGACGTCGTGATCCAGAAATCCTTCGGAATTGATGAAGCCACAGTGAAGTTGCTCAGGGCTTCGTATCCTCATTAGGGAAACAGACAGACAGACAGAGGCAGCTTCCACGGCCGCTTCAATTCAGTCGGTGGGCTTAAGCTGCATGTTCGAATGAGGACTAATTGTAATCCCCATTTCAGGAGAATCCTATTTGCATTATTTAGATTGGAAGGCCACAGGCTCTCACTACTGTAGCTAGGTTGAGTAGCTTACCGTAGGCTTTGAAACTTAGTTTGGGGGCATGGACTTCCGTGAGCTTTGTTTTGGTTGGCCAAAACTGTTGTCACGTGTCAGTTTGAAATGCCCAATATTTTTTAATTGAACCGACGCTTGGGTTCTTGCATGTTCGAATGAGGACTAATTGTAATCCCCATTTCAGGAGAATCCTATTTGCATTATTTAGATTGGAAGGCCACAGGCTCTCACTACTGTAGCTAGGTTGAGTAGCTTACCGTAGGCTTTGAAACTTAGTTTGGGGGCATGGACTTCCGTGAGCTTTGTTTTGGTTGGCCAAAACTGTTGTCACGTGTCAGTTTGAAATGCCCAATATTTTTTAATTGAACCGACGCTTGGGTTCTTACATAACATTGTTTACTGGTCTCAAGCATTCCCCCTTGGTGGAGGTATAATGAGTCACTCAATGCCAATGAGGGCATAATTAACCCCTAAAGTCCCAAGGCCTTTTTTCTCTCAAATCCATTCAAAACTGCCATTTCTATTGCAAGGTGCAAAGCATTCAAAATTTTCAATTTTTCTGCATATCTAACCATAGGATCTTGCACTAGACTAGTATGTAAATGTGTAGGAAAATTTTCACGAACTTTGACTAAATAGATTGTAAGATATCTGCATTTAAAGTGAAAAAAACAAGCTTTTTATATACATTCTATGAGTAGATTTGTTGGCTTTGGAGCGTCCTAAGGG
The DNA here is from genome assembly GCA_006891605.1 of Pleurozium schreberi. NCBI lineage: Eukaryota > Viridiplantae > Streptophyta > Bryopsida > Hypnales > Hylocomiaceae > Pleurozium > Pleurozium schreberi. The sequence goes on from VACF01000618.1 coordinate 17,896, forward strand.
TGATTGCAAGAAACACCTGTCCTATTTTCCGTCACACGTTGCATGCTCATGTGATTTTTGGCCATAACATTTTTGTTTTGGCTCCAAATGAATCAAGATTTATAGGATAGGTACTCATGACTACTATGGACCTTGCCTAATTTTTTTGTAATTTTCAAAAATAATTTACTATCCAAAAATAGAGCCTGATTCAATGTCACACTTGCCAATTTGGAGGTTTTTACTTTTTAGTACCTAACCACTACGTTTTTTGAAGAATTAGGTTGTGGAATTCGTTAGGCTAGTTCTTCTATTAAAAACACACCTTTCTAGGAGAGGGATTTTCAAAATCATGTTCCAAGTGTGTTCTATATTGGTCGAAAGAGCGTTGTATATAGGTTGCATTTTGAAACATATAAATAATTATTCTGATGTTTTTTTGCTAGATAACCATCTTCATAAAGTTGTTACAAATGGGGGTGATTGCAAGAAACACTTGTACTATTTGTTGCGTTCTGTCACACCCTAGTTTTTGATTTTTGTTTTGGCCATAACTTTTGTATCTTAGCTCCAAATGACTCAAAATTTACAAAGAAGCTACTCATAACCATTTTGTACCTTTCCTCATTTTTGACGATGTTTCAAAAATAATTTACTATTTTTAAACAACCCCAAAAATTTCTCACAATGGACAATTTAGGAGTTTTTTGCACCATTTATCCCCCTAAAAAACTAATTTTGAGCTGAAATTGGAGAGAATGGTCTCTTAGTAGCCTTATAGCTACTATCCAAAGGAATTTTAGAAATTCAAATTTTAATGTGGTGTAGAAGTCCACAAAAAAAGCTTATTTCTGCATTTTTTTCCAGAAGTATGAAACATGAGTTTGGTGAGCTTTTTGGTCAAATACCATCAGCAAAAAGTCTTTTTGAATGGAGAATTTTTAGTTTAAAATAAATAAATAAATCCTATTGTATGCAAATTAAAATCTCCAAGTGGTATTTTCTTCACCAGAGTCTTAGACATAGAATTCACATAGAAATCTGGTGAAGAAAATACCACTTTGGAGATTTTAATTTGCATAAAATAGGATTTATTTTTAAAAATAAAAATAAAAATTCTCCATTCAAAAAGACTTTTTGCTGATGGTATTTGACCAAAAAACTCACCAAAATTATGTTTCATACTTCTGGAAAAAAATGCAGAAATAATCTTTTTTGTGGACTTCTACACCACATTAAAATTTGAATTTCTAAAATTCCTTTGGATAGTAGCTATAAGGCTACTAAGAGACCATTCTCTCCAAATCTCAGCTCAAAATTAGTTTTTTAGGGGGATAAATGGTGCAAAAAACTCCTAAATCGTCCATTGTGAGAAATTTTTGGGGCTGTTTAAAAATAGTAAATTATTTTTGAAAAATACTCAAAAATGAGGAAAAGTACAAAATGGTTATGAGTCAATAGCCCAAACTGGCCGGGTATTTGGTCYGTCCATTTTAATTGCCCCACATCACAATCGGCAAAGCAAAAAAAGTGGCCAGGCCTAGCCAAATGTGATGAAGATACGTCCAAATGGAGAGTCTTCTTTGTGACTTGGTATGATTATTTTTTGTCTTTATTTTCAAGTTTCGAGGCACTTGTGAATAGAAAAGTCTTTTGCCTTGTCATTGCGCATGAGGTGGCACCTTGGAATTTGAGCAAACCCAATTCCGGGTGTTGCTAGCCCGTGTTGGAGTGGGGGACAATTACAACACCAGGCCCGAGCAAACACAAAGTCACTTCAATCCACCATGGCTGTATAATTGTGTTTGTTTGTTGAGTCAAGGCTCGGGGATGCTCTAATCCCAACAAAATCATTGGTTGGCTTAGTGTAAACTGGTGGGATTTTGCATTGTTAGACTGATTTGTGAGTGGCAGTTTTGTGAACAAAGTCAACACTTTAATTTGTACAAAACTTGTGTTGTATGAGGGAGCATTCATTTTAAGAGCTATTGTACACAGGGATGGGACTCATTGATTGTCTTATTTTATTGAATAAAGTGAAATCTTATGAATTAGAATCACTATCCACTGAAAAGAGAGGAACCACTTCTTGCTCAATTAATTAGCCCCCCCCCCTCCCCCAAAAAATTAGTAGCCGTTGATCGTTAAAAAAATTAAAGCACCTTCCTTCCGTGCCGTTGATCCTGATGAATATTACGATACCATATTTATACCATATTTATATGGAATACAAATGCGGAATATGAATATGGAATACGGATGCGGAATACAGATACAGAAAACGGATCTAGATTATCCCATATTGATTGTCGAAGGACTTCGATATCAAAAATACAAGAGTAGGGGGGTGCTGGGATTTTAAAATTTTCCAATCAAATTATTTTTCAAACCCCCCTCCCTAAATTATTTTGAGGTGGGGGGTTGAAAAATAATTTGATCAGGAACGCATGCCACATTATTGCAATGTTGCCATGTTGGGGAGCTCCCGCTTTTGGGGGGAGCAAAAGGGACCTCAATGTTGATTAACAATGTTATTTATAGTATCCTTGATACATTTGATACCCTATTTGTGAAATAAAATAATAATCCCTGTAGTGGATTCACTTACTGGTATGAGGCCTTTGTAATTCTTCGATTGCAGTCAAATATTTTCTTGATCTCATTCCGGGTCAGTGTCATTGATAAGTTATTGCTTGCCCGATTTTCGCTCAAGTACACAGCACTCATCAAAATATCCATTGCCACGGTTACACATGGAACAAGGGCACCAAATAAGGAATATTTGTTGTTTGGTGTCCCTATTCCAAAGAGGCATTTTGCTTGAAGAGGCATGACAATTTCCTAAACATGGCCTGGCCATTGCCCGTGTTGAGGCCCATTGGCGCCTTGCAGTGGGATGCTCTAAAAGCATTTGCATTGGTCTTTCGACCAACAAATCCTATATCAGCAAATGGAGGGAGGACACTAAATCGTGTGCATGAAATGGGCCCCTCAAGCTAGATTTCCCGTAGGGAAAACAAAGGAATTTTTTATTTTTTGCACAACTTTTTTTTTGCAATTTTTGAATTCAGATTTGCAATTAGAGACTCCAAATTAGCTAGAAGAGGTTGAGAACATACCTCGAAAACAATATAGTTTTTTTTTTTTACTTTTAACATGGGTGATTGCAAGAAAGACCCACCGGTTTTTGTAGCGTTTGGCATAGCACACATGTTTTTTTTGGGAGTACTGTAAAATTAGAAAAACAATTTTAAAAAAAATAAAAAAAATAAAAAATTTAATGTATACACCTGTAAGAAGAAGGTATCCTATGAAGGAAAAGCGTAGGAAAATTCTCTAAGTAGGAGAACTAGAAAAGTGCAAAATTTCATGAAAATAGGTGTTTTGATGTTTTAATTTGTAGAAAATAGGAAATGTAATTAAAATAAAAAAATAAAAACTGGAAATTTGGGAGAACTTTATGATAAAGAGATTTCACCAAAATAATGATCTTAAAACCATCTTGAATGTTTAGAAGTGCATGCGCAAGAGCGCAGGAGATCCCTATTAGCACGAATGTAGATGGCATAAAATAATGCTTTTTTAGATTCCCTTTGGCGTATGCATGCCCATCTAGTGTGGGAATAGACCACCAAAATTTCAACTCTAGATCATTAATTATGGGCACTCCCCAATACTAAAGACCTCTAAACTACAAAACGTAACGAATTAGCTAAATTGAAATTTAAATATAAAATGATTTTTTAAAATTTCTAAAAAATGAGGAATCACATTTCTATCAAGCAAGACATCTTCATTAAAATTTTCAAGTTAATTGGGCTCATACTTCAAAATTTATACTGGATGGAAACTCCGCAATTTGAATTGTAATGCAAAATATATAGTACTAGTCTTTCTTGCATTCACCCACATTACCTTGCGGAACCCATTTTATGGGCAAGATTTAGTGTCCCTCCAAATGGAAGGGCATTCTATGACGTTTGGATAGTGCCAAGATTTTTTTTAAGCAAATTGATCCAATGCAAAGCAAGAAATCCAAACGTCAAATGATTTTTTTGTGCTATGTAAGTTTTCACCAAAAATACTCAAAATTTGCTATTTATAGAATAAATAGCTACCAAATTATAGAAAGAAAAAAAACTTACATTTTTGGACACATGGAACCTTAGGATTTTGTAGTAAGATGATTTGAGAAGATGTGGAAAAAATTTCAGTAATTTTCACCAAGTGAAATGTAAGATATTAGTGTTTGAATTGACAAAAATCTTTCTTTTGATTCTAGAAAAAAGTGGACAGTCGCACTTTAGAAGGTCACTTTTATATGAAAAAAAATCCTAAATGGTGGCTATTATTTGACTTTATTCTTTAAGGCAAGTTGGCTACATTCTTGAAAAATTTAGATCATTTGGAATTGTACAACATATAGGAAAAAAATAGTAAGTAGAAAACAATAGAGAATGATTTAAAACACTAAATCATTAAGAATTTTTTTATGAAATTGAAAAATGAAAATCCTAATTATTGCAGCATTTGTTGTAATAATCAATCTATAGCCCATACTTCTTTTTTTCAAAAATATTGAAAGTTGAATTAAATCAAAGACTCCAAAGTTTATTTTAGCTCCACTACAAGAGAAGTGGGTGTTTTCAGGACGACACATTAGTAAGGAATTACTGAAATGTCGTTCATATTCCTAGAAGGTCATGCTAGATTGTACAAATCAGTAAAAGAAGATGCAAATTGCTAATCAGTCAACAACACCTCAGAAAACATGGCATTTGTGGTGGCCATTTCGTTGCCTGATCCCATTTAGACAATAATGTAGGACAAAATTCCACATCTCCTTATGTGGCAATTTAGTCATGGGATCTTGTCCCTCTTAAAAAAGAAAAATGAGGTATAAAAAAAGGGAAAATGAAGCTACAGTGAGAGCTACAGTGACAGCAACCTGTACTTATATACATAATTTTCAGAGGATTTCGGAAGTCTCAGTGCTGCTTGTTGTTGCGGCTAGGGTGGACTGGCCCACTGGCTCCAAAGTAATTCCAGGGGTGCAAGTAAAAAGCCCCCTAGTTTGGACCCGATTAATTTGCCTTGTACATCCTTCCTAACCAATTCGGGGCCTATGATTGCAAATATGAATTCAGAACTTGCAAATTCTAACATACGTGGAAAATAAAGAATTTCAGGGTTTTACCAAGTGCCAAGCGAGGGGTCAATTCACCCCAGCCGTTGTTGTAGGATGTACATCCGGCAGTGAAAAGAAGAAGTTAACCATAGGAAAAAAGCTCCACCAATTTCTTTCTTGAATTGATATGGTGGGTAGCACAGGCARGGGGAACTGCCCCCTCGCTTGGCCCCTTGGGAAAACGCCGATTTTTTTTCTCCGCATGATACAACTTGCAAATTTTGAATTTATATTTGCAATTGTAGGTCCCAAACTACACTAAAGATGGTAAATAGTGTTACCTACACTAATTGATTTAAAACAGCCATAAGCTTTTACTCTTAATGAATATTTTTACCAACTATAGGTACAAAGTTTTCCCAACTATACTGCTATTAGGATCCATGCACTCCATAAAAATATTCATGAAGAGTGAAAACTTATAGCATTTCTAAAATAGTTAGTATGGATAACACTATTTACCATCATTAGTGTAGTGCTTCTAAACGATAGGTGGTCCATGACTTCAGTCATCAAAACCGGTATTGAAGCAAAGTAAGTGTCAACGGATTTAGATGTGGCAAGATTCAAGGTACAGTAAGCTTATTACAAATGTCATAAGAGGACGTCTCCACTCTCCACCACGTAACGAGTTCTATTTATAGGTAAGTACATCGGTTACGCAAATTCCTTCACTGCTTCCTTCGATTCTGTACAGAAGTGAAGAAGAAGATGGAGGAAAGTCTATTCTAAGTTGTAGAAGCAACACTATTTTGAAGAAGCCCGTCCTTGAGCTTTGCAATCTTGATTGCGGTTGCGGGCTTCGATCCTTTGTCATTATAGTCGACAAAATTTCGGACAAGTGATTCTGCTGTTGGTGGTAGGATTTCAAGTTTATTGAGATGAGGGGAACGAAAAATGAGTATAGAACGATGTAGTTGAAGTAGATTTGCAACGGCGTACTGAAGTCTTCCCTTTCATAGTGCTTTACAGTTCCCAGTTGTTTGAATGGGAATTTGTGAATCACGCTTGTGTTGTTGTATATGTTGAATATGTGGACTGTGCAATGAAGTGATAAATTGTTATTCAAGACTGCTTGTGATTTTTCTAGCAAGTGATTCTTGCAAGAAGGGAATGTAGGAGTACAATAGCATGGGCAATGATGGTTCTTTAGAGAGTGTATGAAGTGCATGTTCACTTGGATGTAGACAGCAAAAACTTGTTGAAAGGTGACGCTGTTGGGGTTGTTTTGCCGAATGCAAGAAATGTTGTCATACGTGCTGAATAGCTAAAACGAAGTCAAGAACGGAGGTAAAATAGATGTAGTTACTAGTCTTCCATGTGGAGATATTCATTGTATAGGAAGTACCTAAGTTTTTTTTTAATCTATAGTGTTTTTTTGCAGGCAGTGCTGCTGATTAGTGTATGCGGTTTGCAGAAGTAGTGCTGTGATCGGCAAACGTTTGCTGCTCATTGTACATAAAACAATATATGTCTATAAAGGAAATTGTGTATCAATTTTGTATATACTGTCACTGAACTGATCTTAGTATGTGCAATTGCTCTTGCAAAGCACAACTAAATTTGTAAGTCATTACTTTAAATGTTGCCTCGTACCTATTGGCTGAAAGCATGCCTGTGAAAAAGAGCTTCAGCTATTGAGAATTTGCCACTTGTTGGCGACTCCAACAACTAAAATCTACACGCTGGTGAAATCGCAATAACTGCATATGTTAAAAAAAATTATTGAACCGCTATCAAACTTGCAACATTAAAAGTCAAGCCAATTTTTCTTGAAAAGATGTCTCCTAACCGTTCAGGAAAAAATAATAATGCAAGTCCTAGACACAAGATTTTCAGGAATTTTTTACTGAAAACACAAGACCTTACAGTATGCAATTTTCGACTGAAAACTATGCTTAAAGCACCCATTTCCCTTGTAGTGCTCGTAGAGATTCCATAACTGCTGGTAGACTAAAACTCTTCATAACTTTCATTTCATTAATCAAAATGGAATGTTTCAAAGCCTTCAATGTATACATAAATCTAGAAAACCAATTTCAAATTTTTATTTCTTATAACATAGGTTATTTTTCTGGAAAAATTATGACTTGCTTGGGCTGCCCAAAGATTAATGAAAATTATATATCATGCATATAAATAAATTTATATCTAAGTATTCAAAAGTTACGATAATAGTTGGGCCTCAACGCTATTCCTTGAGCACATGTTGTGTGAAAATTGCAAAGAAAAAAAATAAAAATTCCTTCAAAGTGAGTTGCCCCAAATTGCTATGTTGCAAAAAAACGCAATCAATGTGATCCTTTAGGGTGATTGCAAGAAACACCTGTATTATTTTGGTTTCACATGTCACATGCTGATCTCTGTATTTTGGCCTTGATTTTGGACATAAATTTTGTGTTATGACTCCGAATAACTCAAGATTTATAAAAAGGTACTCACGACTATTATACATCTTGCTTAATTTTTTTGTAATTTTCGAAAATAATTTACAATCCAAAGATAACCTCCAATTGAATGTCACACTTGCCAATTTGGAGTTTTTCTGAGCAAAGTAGGACCCAAAGAAATGAATTTGGAACTAAAGTTTGGAGGAGATGATCTTCTAATAGACTTGTAGATGCTGGCCAAAGGAATTCTTGAAAACAATTAATTTTATGTGGTGTAGAAGTCTACCCAAAGTGAGCTTCTTTCTGCTTGCATTTTGAACATATAAAATATTACTTTAGTAATTTTTTTGATGAATGACCATCTTCGTGAAGTTATTAAAAATCATCATCTTTTATTTTCTCTAAAAACTATTTTTTGTACTTTCATAAATTATAACGTCAAAGTACCTATTTTCTTGAGATTTTGCACTATTCTACTTCTCTAACTTAGAGAATCTTTCTGTGCTCTTCCTTCCTAAAGTACCTTCTTCTTAAGAGTAGATAAATTGTGCATATTTGTCAAAAAAATTCAAAATTGACTTTCTATTTTTTAAAATGCTCTGAAAAAAACCCAACAATACTCCTAAAACTGTAACAAATAGTAAAGATGTTTCTTGCAATCATCCTTTAGGGGTGGGTAGTTGCAAGAAACACTTGTCGTTTTTGGGTCAAAATGGCCTTAGTACTCGAGTATTGTGACTTTTGGAATAAAATTTTCCAAAATGAAATAAATTATGGATAATTTGTAAAGCATTCAAAAAATCACATGTGTGAAAATTTAGACCTATGAAAATTTATTTCTAAAAGTTATGCACACTCAAAGAGTGATCGAAAATGCCAAGAAAATGGACACTTTGATGTTTGATTTTTCAAAAATAGTAAAAAAATTCAAAAAACTCTCCAAAAAAAGATATTTTTCCTCACTTGAATAATTATGCTATTTCTCAACAATATTTGTCTTTGAAAACAAAATTGAGTACTTTGCACTTTGAGCACATGTGGAGGGTGGACAGATTATTATTTTTAGAAATTCTCTTTGAGGGCCTGTGTAACTTTAGTAGGAATCCTTGCATCTCAATTTTGAGCTTCAAATTCAGATTTTTGGGTAGAAAATAGTACTGAAAAACTCCAAAATGGCCAAGGTAGACACCTAATTGGAGGTAGGTTAAAAATAGTAAAATAATTTTGAAAATTTTGAAAAAATTACCCAATGTCTAGAACTACCTCATATACCTTTATTCCAAATTTCACTCCAAAAAATCAAACTATGCAAAATTTATGAGCAAAAAACCACTTGTCCAAGGAGAAGAGGACAAAAAATAGGACAAGTGTTTCTTGCAATCACCCGGGTTGACAAAGACTTTTCATGCAAACAAAAAAAGGTTGCATTGACTAGAACACATCACAATATGGGAAAAATTATGACCATTTTTACAGTGATTCAACTTGCGGGCTCTTCACATTTTGCAAATTTGCCAATCCCATGTGGTTGCATACCAAGGCCATGGAAGTGGACTAGTRGAGCCCCCCATAACGGTTGCATTGGATTGATTGGAGTGCAAGTTAATTGCAAGTCCCCCTACACTTGACAAAGTGCCGATATTGTCATTGTTGTAGAGACCATTGCAAATGCTTTAAGCACCCCAAGTGATCAAAAGTGTCTCCACATATCATCATTTTTATCAACACACCTCTAAAAATATTTACCTTGCATTCCATTGCTTCAGATTTGTCCAAATTCCTTAATTGGTTAGTTATAGGTGGTTCTACCTTAGTTTGGAAGTCTAATTCAAAGTGTTGTAACTTTCACATCAGACATTACTTGAATTTAATAATAATTTTTGAAAAAATATACACTCTCTCTCTTTGTTTGTGTGGTAAATTTTTCAAATCAATCCAAGATGTATTATTTTTTTTTGGAACCATTGAAAGTTTACAGATTTAATATGAGTCACCAAACTACATTTTGATGTTTGCAACCTTGGGGGCTTGTACATATCTCCTTCATCCAATGTTCATTTTCAATTAAAATTTGTTGGATTAGATTCCCTTTGTTCAAAGTATGTTTATTGTGGTAAAACTTTCATGTCAAGCCAAGTTCACTTGTTTTGAATGTTTGGGAGCTATTCAAAGTTCAAAATTTGGACATTTCTGGATTACAATGAACTTGGGTAGCTTGCATTAGATGTTTTTTCAGCCCCGAAAGAGCCTGTTTTGGGGCTGTTCCCTGAAACTGTTCACTGCACAGGGAACCAGCCACTGCTGGTCTGAAATTTTGAATTTCAAAAAAAAAAAAAAAAAAAAAAATTCAGAAATCTTAGAAAGTATAAAGAAACTGAAAACTGACTTCAATTTTTTTTTTTTCAATTTTTAAAAAAAATAATTAATAATTAATTAAAAATAATAACTAAATAGTATTATCCAACGTGGCAGTCTTTGTGCCACGTCAGACTGCATATGTGGCACAGTTCCCAAAGTTTCCAATGTGTTCCCACAGCCGGGAACTTGCAGTCTTCTAGACAGGCCAAAAAACATCTAATGTTTTTTCTTCATATAGTGTTCATTTCCAATTAATTTTTTTGAAAAACTTGCACATACTAGTGCGGTTTGTGTGGTTAAAACTTCATACAAATTCAAGAAGTTATGAGTGTCTAAAACATTTCCGTAGAAGGAGATTCACCACTAGATGTTTTTATTTGCTATTTTTTGACAATCCAAAGGCCATTTTGTAGACATGAGTCATTTGAATGATATTTTCTTTCAAAAATATATTTGTATTAATGTTGGTTTTGAATTACTTTATAGCTTGTAGTTTTTTCATTTGAGTAGGTTTAGAAATCAAATTTCACCTCAATTGTATTGCAAGGAAAACTTTAGTATCATTTTTTAACTCTAAAACATTATCACTTTGTTGTTGTATCATACATATTAAATCACCTAAGTAAACAAATGTACTAAACAAAACCCATAGAAGCTAATATGTTGAATTCAAAAAGATTGTCGCAAAAATAATTGTTTTGGTTGCAACAAGGTTTCATATTGCAACCTACAGATCATAGATCATTATCTATGACCATAGATGAAATCTCAAGTCTTTGATTCTTTAAAAATCTTCAAATTTTTCTTTATATGTAAATTTTGGAAGCACACATATGTCAACTTTTTACAGTACCAATAGAGGTGGGTCTCAAATGGTGTACGRCAACATGTAGTAAAAGATTCAAGTTATCAAGGCTCAAAAAAGAATCATAGGCAATTATTGGAGTGATTATGAAACTCACCTCAACAATTGAGTCTATAAAGGTAGTTAGCTTTGGAATTCATTTACTTCCAAAATACAATTGCTTTTTACTTTAAGATTTTTGAGGATTGTAGTGCACAAAGGATAGTACAACATGTGATGCATGGAGTGAAATTGAACAAAGCATAGACTTAGTTTTTGAAGTGCCTGTCTTTTGAGTCTATCTTTTGAGTGGATAGTCAGTGGATGGTCATTCATACGGGACTATCCACTCAAAAGATTATTTAATTTGTTTCTCACCTCCACCACACACACCAAAAGTGAATTAGTTAAGTCACATTATTAATTGGTAAATACCCCCACCATACACAAATATTTGTATTTTTCAGGAAATAGGTTGGCCACCAATTGATATAGGATATATTGATATATTTTGTTTCCATATTTTGTATGCATGTGCACATATTCTGTATATATATGGATACAAAATATGTATATACAAAATATACATATATGTATTTTTGTATTTCTTATCTCTATTCACTACTAGAAAAGAGGGCCCAAATTAATTGAATTAAGATGTCCAAACCAACTCAAAAATGTCCGAATCAACATAACTATGCTAAAAATGCCAAATTAAGATGTCCAAATCAACTAAGTTTTTGTTAATTCGGGCCCTGTTTTCTAGTAGTGATTTGTATTCTATATTTGTATGTGTCTTCTATATATGTATATGTATCCCAAAGTATCCGTTTCCCACAATATCGTTAAGGTATTGTTTATTTTTCAATATCAATGGCACTCGTGGGGAGAATTTGTGTATACCAGATCAATAGCCCTCAATTTTCACATAGAAGGTGTGTGTGTTAATTGTAATATGGATAGAGACGCATCTTTTTAGGAGATAGTATAAGCTTGCGATCACTTCTAAGGGCAAATTATTAGAGCATGCCCACCAGGAACTTCCCTATCTCCAAATCGGATGGTTTCATTGGGATAGGGAAGAATCCCTCCTCACCAACATCTTGTATCTCCAAATTTTGGGGAATTGGGCCTCCCAATTCCCTAAATTGGATGGGGGATAGGGAATTGGGAAATGATAAACTCTATTCTTGAATTTATTGATGTTGCATGATGTGGGCTCCCATAATTTGGCGTTGTACTATTATTTTGCCCTTGTTATTATATTTACAAGTGCATCTTGACTTCACTTACCTAGATTTAGTATAAAGTGTTGATTTGGAAAAGCATGGGTGGGAAGCGGCTTCCCCATCCCTATATTTTTTAATGAAGAACTCGGATTGGGATAGGGGTAGGGATGCGGAAGAGGATGGTGGGGATGCTCTTGAGGTGGTGAGTGGTGACTAAGGTTGGGGTCCATAAATGGAGCATCTAAGGGCTAATCAGCCTTTTTCATATATTTTCTTTGATGGAAATATTTTTTTCTTATTTTTCAAACAAAGAAAATTTGATTATGAGTGCAACACAAGTCGTTTTGTATTTTTTGAAGCATTTTTGAATTACTTATGAATTTTCAAATAAGATTAGTCTTAGGTCGCTATTTTTGACCCTAGGTCTTCCATAAACTGTTCACTTGCAACTTCTAGAGAGAAATGGGGAAAGCAAAGAGAATGATTGGCTCTTAGAGTAAATAATGTTTTTTTAATCAATTCATTCAATGACTATAGAAGGTCCATTTAAAGACCATATCATGTCCATTTCAGGAGAGTCTACATGGCTATTCTAAATGCCCGTTGCATTTCAGAGCCTCTTACCTTACTTCATCAAAGCCTCCGCGGAAGAGACTAAGAATGTGGATGAACGCGCACAAATTTTTCGTCCCTTTGTTCATTCATCAATTGAAGGTTACCTTTCCAGTTTCTACTGTAGAATTGGGTCATCCTCTGTTTCATGGATGTTCTTCTCTTGGCAATCATCTCCGTCTCTGGCTTTTGCAATCACGTCGCAGACCGTTAAGTCAAGGTTGAGCTTTCATTATCTCATTTAGGGRTCCATGCCTCACTTTGTTTCCGCAGAAACTTCCAACGTTGCGCTTTCAGCAGAACGGTTCCAGTTAGGGTTGTAAAATTCAAGTCAAGGCGTATTCGCAGCTCTTGAACCGTTCTCATTTGCCGAAGTAAAGCTCCCGGGGTATAAGATTATGAGTCCTTGAGGATATTTCGTTTCTTTTAAGATATCGCATTTGAATCGTAATGTCTGTTAATTTCTGAGTCTTGTGCGTTCTTGTTTCCAAGCATGAAGGAGGTTGATTTGCACTTCAATTCTTGGTAGACTGGTGATTGCCGTTGAGTCAGCTGTGAAGAAATCATGAATTTTCGCTGGTCTAAGAGAAGATAATATGTGTAGATTAGCACATCATTATCCCGGAATTATTCTCTGATGTTTGACCTAGGGATTTAATCCTACAGTCGAACAAGAGAGGAAAATTTCTCAAAAATTATATCCTGATCTCAACTTCTTGTGTAAATTCAATTTTTACCTGTCAATAAATTGTGCAAATCATGTTTTACAACTGTTGTCATTCCAGAAGGTTCATCGTGAGAGTGTCAAAATTTCTACAGCAAATCAGAAATTAGCAATGTTGGCGAGGTTTAGGGTTTCTTTTAAGAAAACGCAACTATATGATCTGTAGGTATTACAACCGTTGAAACCGGAACTACATTGTACAACTAACTGCGAGCTGGTCGGTTTAGYAGATGACACTGGCTAACATATRTATACTYGTATGAGACAGTCTCTTGTTTCCTGGCGCACGTAGAGAATGGAGCGTTTGTAAAATCGTTGACGTTACCTGTAAAGTGGCCTCAGACAATCTTGTAAATCATGACTTTGATTCACACGGCTGTTTGTGTATGGTAGGCGAGAGGCAAGAGCAGGGTCATGGCAACGCTGTTGCGGCAGCTGCAAACCAGGGTGGCAACCGTGACGGAGGTGGTGAGCAAGTACAATAAACAAGTGTTGGAAAAAAATAAGCATTACATCGCTGATCATCCTACCGTGGAGAAATGCCAGGCAMGTGCCCKGAACATTGATCATCGTCTGTTATCAARGGCAAAATCCTTTYAATTCAATGCTGTTATATCGTGCAACCTTTTTGCGATCTGAAGCCGATTGTTTAGTAGATATATAGCTCATTGAATTCARGCAAGTACATCAAAAATTACTCCTATCACCACTCTGTTACCTCTCTTGTTCTGTGTTGCATGACCGAAAGTCTGCTGTGATGCTAGGAACTTTCCAAACAACTATTCTATACGCGACTGGCCAGCTTGCCAGTTCGCTATCAAGAAATGTGGAAAGAATTGGACCATCTTAAGGTCAAGCTCACACACCGAAACGATCTCGAGCTTGAAGATTTAGGCATCAGCCTCCTCTTTTTGGTCGAATGCTACGGCTGGTTTTGCATGGGTGAGATCATTGGTCGCGGGGGAACCATCACTGGTTACAAAGTGTGAGGCTCAAAGAATATCTATTTCGCACCACTCTGTTACTGCTAAAAAATCATTTGCTCTAAGAGAACAATTAGGTTCTTTCCTTTCCTTTCAAACTGAATCATCCTTAAAATTCAATGTCAAGTCATTGAACTAAAAGACGATTGCTCATTCTGTTTGAAAGCTCTTGGCTGTCCACGAATTTGGAATCGCAACATTTTAATGGTATCGCTGTGACAATACTGCGCTCAAGCCTTGGACAGGTTCAGGGTTCGAACTTGGAATGAGAGTCGGTCAGTCTTGCGTAAAACAACATTTGCGCTAGATCTACACTTCATATCCTCAGGGAGTTCCCAGCGGTGGAAGGCGTAAAATTATCCGATGCTGTACTCTCGAAATCACCGAGGGGCTCAAGAAATTGGACGATTTTATACATTGGTGGACGTTCATCCGGTGCAAGGGAAACGCATCTGCAAGCAATCTCTAAAGCTGTTGCGAGCTCCTCGTGCGGTGCTGTCTCTCTCAGATACTTGTCCACCGCCTCCAGCTGCAAACCGTTCTCCCGCAAACTTCGTACCTGGACGCAAGAGATATATTCCAAGTTCAAATTTTAACATATCTTGGCTATAATTCGATTACCAACACGCTGGGACAAACCAAACAGCTCTTGAGCGATAGAAATTTACCCAACCAGCCAAGTTGACATGTTCCTCAGTGGCTGAAGTGTCTGTGGGCTTGCACCCGCTGAGAAGCTCCAGCAGAATGACACCATAGCTGTACACATCGGATTTTTCAGTAGCTTGGCCGGTTTGCGCATACTCTGCACTTTCCAGAATATGAGTCAGGCAAGTCACCGACTTCTTTGAATTCTTCCTTTGAGCGTAACAGAATCATTTTGTTAGCGAGAGTTCACATTCTCAAGGCTTCTCGTAATCTGCTCAACGGATGCAACATCGTAACGTTTCAAAGATAGGTTGGGTCTGGGGCCTATACCAAAAGCTGTGAACGAGATACTACTCTTGTTAAACCCACCTGGTGCAATGTATCCGTATGTCCCTCCAATGGTCACACTRACATGCGATTCGTTGTTTTCCAGCAACCTGGCCAAGCCGAAATCAGAGAGACGCGGTTCGAAGGTTTCAGCCAATAGTATATTMGTAGAGCTTACATCACGATGTACTATACGAGGTCGGCAGCCATGATGCAAATAGGCCAGCGCCCGAGCTGTTCCAAAAGCTATTTTGATTCTGGTTGCCCAGTCCACTGGGATCTTTTTCTCTTCTTCCGTGCGTGCTGCCAAGAAAGTAGATCGATTTGACTCGAAATGAGCGCATGAAGATATATTAGTGCACCAACGAATTCATGAATTTTCTGAAATTGCTGATTGTTGCCTCAGAATTTTCAGGASAAGGAATATTCGGAACTACTTACGGTGCAAGAGTCGATCCATGGTGCCGTTGGGGACGAAATCGTAAATCAGGAGCTTTGAAGTGAGTGAAACGCAATATCCTCTGAGCTTTACCAAGTGGCGATGCTTGAGCTCCCCCAGAGTCTCCAGCTCATTCTCGAACCCAAGGGCAGCTTCTAAGCCATCCTTCAATTTTTTCACTGCATAAACCCTCCCGTCTCGAAGCTCCATTCTGTATACCACTCCATAACCACCTTCTCCCACGATGTCTTTCTTCTGAAGTTTGCGAACAGCTTTCAGCATCGCTTTTGAAGTTGGACCGGCTTGTTGATCGTCCCCTCCTTTGAACATCACTAGCTTGCCCTCTGGTTCAATATCAAATGTCATCAAATGTCTCAACCAGTACAATTCTGCATTTGCCCTTAAGATTGCTGTACAAAGTAATCTAACCTTTTCCGAGGTGTATCTCGCGGTCCTTGTCTCGTCGCAGGCAACGACGGAGGAGTAATARGCCGATTACTATCTTCAAGAAAAGGAAAAATCCAGCTGACAGTAACACGATTTTCCAAACACTCCACAGATGTCCTGCAACCGAATATCATAGCCGATTATTCGGGAGGGTTGGTTTTACATGCACCGTCACTTTTACTACAAAATGTGAATCGTTTCCAGATCTACAACCAAACCAGACCTATCAAAAGGCAGTGGCAGCGCTGCAGCGATCTGCTGCCTAGGCTGTCAAACAGAACTACACAGAAGATTATGCTTGCTCTAACCCTAAGGCAAACGCAAACCTGTTCAGGAGAATAAGGACTGACCTTTTGCGCACCCAGGCAAGCCCAACAACGAGCTCCCACAAAGCTGACTGTTACCTGCAAAGCTGTAATGTGATCACAAGAATGTAACATAAGCATACAATAATCTCCACACCAGCAGCATCTTGAAAGATGATATCTTAAAATGTGCTAAAGCGGTTGAGACTCTTACGAGGATGCTGAGAAATTAAGCATAGCTCCACCTGGAACTTCTCCGGAGAGCAAGTTGTCAGACAAGTTCCTGGTAAAGTCAGCAAAGCAGCTCTCCAATTTAAGTTTTCTTCAACAAATTAGGTAAATCTAAAACTTCAATTGCTCATGTTCAACACTGTAACATTGGCATTCAAACAAGGAAATGAACTATATTATCCACAAACTAAAAAATTTCATTTTGGAAATGGGTGGATGCTGCTTACAAGAACTTGAGGTAGGTCATGTTAGCAAAGCTTGCTGGAATGGAATGCTCCAGCTTGTTGCCCGAAACATCTCTAGCAAGTTTCGGGAGTTATGCGAGTTAGGCAAAGAACTTGAATTAGACTAATCACTTCGTCTGTGCTTCAGGGGTTTTATTCAATTATTAACGAGACAAACAAAGTCATGCTTCACTGTGGACTGGCCACTTCCTTCAGAGCTTGCCGTGGCAAACGAGAGTTAGAGACTCACAATATTCGAAGAGCCGGTATGACACCTAATGCACCAGGTAACGATCCCGTCAAGTTATTCTGGTGCAAGTATCTGCAATATAGTGAATAGGGGAATTATTTTCCACGCGACAATCCAGATTAACGAATCCTGCTTGCAAGAACCTCAACATTCGATAGCCATTCTGTTTTCAATAATGTTTCAATCATGCCTAGGAGTTAGAATTGTCAATACTCACAGGGCCCGCAAGTATTTTAGATTTGCAATCGATGACGGAATYACTCCAGTGAGATTGTTGAAGTGCAGGCCCCTGCCACAATGTTGTCTTCGCAAGGTCAGTCATCAAGAAATTTGAAAGTGAAGTACTATCCACAAAACTGGAGTGCTATTCTGAAGAAATGGTGTTGCACCATTTACATATGATTATTGGGCTTACAAGCGACGCAGTTGGGGCAACTGTGTGAGCTGAGGACTGATTGTACCACTCAAGCGAGATCGTGGCAGGTTGCTGCGCACAACAAAGAGAATCAGGTACACATTTGAATTCAGCAAGATGCATCTAACCTGATATGATATTCATAAACAGTTTAACATTTCTGACGAGCAAGATACAAGAAGTATGACGGGTTTGGTACACTCTTATGACATGGTTAGTGACATTGTCGCAAACAATGCCTCTCCACTTGCAAGGTGATTCATCGGAATAATTCCAGCTGCGGAGCACTCTGCCAGGGTCTAGGACATTATTTCGGAAGTCAGCGAGCGCAAATCCTGCAGAGGTCCGTCACCGACATTTATGTTAAATTTCATCCAGGTAGCGGTGCTTACCCTTCCATGGAAAGAAAAGAATTCAAAACTACGCAATTGTCAGCCTAAAAGTTGGACAAGTTCACCTTCAGAGTTCAGAGCTGCGCAAAATGGAAGGAGAACGAGAAGATATAATTTTACGACCGCCCAAATGAGACATGAAGGTTTGCGCATTTCTGCTGAGCACCGTATCCTGTCTGTGAGATTTAGATCCATGGTGAGCCTCCTTGCCCTTGATGGCTGCCACTCGCAGCACCTGCTTCTYCCACTGTCCAGACATTAATTCCACGCTTCTGTTCTCCACTTTTACTACTCTTGTCCCTGCCCAACTGCGATCCCTAGCTGATGGTGAGCCCTCTTCCCGCTACAAAGTGCTTTCCTTTAGCTAGGAAAACGAACTCAGTACTAAGCTTACTTACTCTCGGGGGAGTCGAGGCTATCCAGTTACAGATTCTTCGGTCTCTCCTGAACATTTCGGTTTGCCAGAATGGAGTGCTACCCAATAAGGCACTTTCATGTGATAAATAAAAATGAATGTTGGTGGAGAGATGGCTAGGCTACTAGTTTACGAGATGATACACTTCATCAAGCACGAAAATGACCTTTCACCCACGCAGCCCACCGTTTTCACACGTGAATCTGCGCGCAACACAAGTGATGACAACATCTCAAGAGCAATCACTCAGGCCCTCATCACCATCCGAAGCACGAGGCGCTACGATTTGACACTCATCGTGAAAGAGGAGCTCCATAACAAAGAAGTAATTATCGAAAGACAAGCGAGGCAATCGGCAAGCAGCGACAGCAGAAAATAAAGATTCATCAGCCGTTCGCTACTCCACTTAGGTGAGCGCAGAAATCTCCGAGCAATATTCTATCAGATCGTTCATCCACTCCCTAGCCAGTGCCTCCATAAACCACTCTAGGCGAGCACTATAAATCTCATTGCAGCTGGAGTGATTGACATCCAGTCCTCATCAATAACTTGACACTCACAAAGTGAGTTGATTCTAGCAAAGTCATTGAACATCCCCACTCCCTTGCAGTCTTGTACTTCATCCCTATTCTTYTGGCACAAAAAACAGTAGGCCTCTGTAGTAATGGAAAGTTAGGTCTCCGTGCAATTTTTCGGTGTCTCCTATACGTTGTTTCGATGGTGTCGTTTCTACAGCAAGAGGTCAGTCTACACTAGCATTCCTTTTGGTGATATAGCCTTTAAAGGACCAACGAGTGACCATCCCTCCAAATTTACTGCCATTCATTGGGTCCTTGTTTAAGGTTGATGTAGGCTATGGGCTGTAAGGAATTGCCCCCAAAAATGTTGATTTAAGCTTAACCCCAGACACCTCTCCTATTTTATACCCAGTCCGTCACTGATGTCAACGATTTCACTGAAATTGCTGAGTGGAGGTCATTGAAGATTCCTCGGTTCCTTGACTTCTCTCCCCCTCCATTCCCCTAGTTTTAATTTGCTGACTTTCAATTTGTTTTACTTTGTATTTAGGCATATTAATAAAACGATTTTTTTCAAAGGAAAAACAGATATTGAACTCCATTGTCAAGCGAACAATGCATCCTCTATTCTAAAGAGAGTCAATGACGGAGCTGAAAGAAGAGCTTAGGGTTTTAGAGGTTCAAGCCCTAGAACTCACTACTGTTGCTACTGCAGCTCATTCGACCGTAATTCCTGAGGATATCGGTACCATGTTTTTTTGTTTTCTRTGAGTCCAAACGATCATAATTAGACACTCACATAACTTACTCCTTTTGTCACCTCTTACTTCCGGACTTGCGGTGGAGACAGCGTTGAGTTATTGTGGCCCCCGCCGGCCTGCGGGACAGGCGTGTCTGCCACTTGGTCTGCCTGGTGGAGCCAATTCCTACGGTTTCATTTTGGAAAAAGGTACCATGTACATACTGTGCTGCCATTTCATATGCTGATTTTTTCTTTTAAAAAAAAGAATAAAAACCATGTCATATGTTGCTGGTCAAACCAGTTCTGACTTCGTCACACAAAGTGCATGGGGTACAAAGATAGGGGCTCCAATCAAAATATAACTTCGTCCGTCGTTCTTTTAAAAGAAACAGTACTGTACTTAGCAAATCCACCAGCCCAGCCCACTGCCCACCTGCCGGCCACCTGCCGTGCCGTGGCACCGCAATGCCAGGGTTTCCATGCTGTACAATATAAAGTCAATGACAGAATCCTTCTTCGAAATTCGAAACTGTGCCTGCCTGATAAGACAGGCTAGCTGCTCAGTTGAATATATGACAGGCGGACGCCATATGAATTGTGGCTCGCAGGCTAGGCCGTAAAATCAACAATTCAACGACATCTTTCGAAACTCGCGTGGGAACGACGACGACTCTCCAGCCTTGTGTGAGCGCAGTGAGAGATAATTATGAAGGTTAACGTAAAATAGTCGGGTCTCAAATGGAGCCCGTGCACCGCTTGTGCGGGCGTAATAGCTTATTAACTTAGGTGGGGCGGCCCTCCAGCCTGCCGTACAGTGCCTACTCTACCTGTTCGTTCTCCCCAAAATAAAATAATTTCGTTCAATTCCTCCCCAAAATAAAATAAACAACTAAGGATCGATGACTGTTCCACCCTGGCTGCGAGCAGATCATTCCGTTGTCTGAGTCGTCACATTGATTACATCACGTATTGAATCTTTTGACATGCTCAAACTAAAAACTGAGCCCGGCGGATTTCTACGTACAGCTAGCCTGATCATTAGAACTTAACTTAGTGCAATATTTTGCATGATTCTTCTATTTCTCTAAAGCTGTTCAGGAGAATTCAATGATCTTACCGACGAAGTGCAGTATGAATTGAAAAAATTAGTCAGTTACAGTACTTAAATGAGCAGCTGCATACAATAGTACGTGGTTCTACACGTATCTATTGTCTAATTCTATAAAAATTCAGGTGACACGTGAGCATTCTGACTTGTGCGTGCACGTCAGTCAGGGTCCACCGCCGCGCCAGCAAGAATGAACTGGATAACAGCCCTGCAATTAGTCGAAGATTCGGAACTCGAATCAAAGATCAAATGGGCCGGGCACGTCCTTCGGARTAAGTTCAGTTACAGCATGTGATCAGTCGTGGATTCCGTCGTTGCTCACAGATCCCCGCTCCGTCCATTCGTGGAAATGGGTTCAGTTACTAAATTTATCGACAKMCRTTACTGGACGAGCATCCGTCCGGGTACATTCAGGASAGTATGAACCCTGAAACGACGGGCGTATGACCTCTTTTTCAAACTGTCTTCAAGGTTCCTCTCTATCTATCCATGCTCCCATTTTGCAACTACCCATAAATAAGATTTTTTTATTTATTGGCTTTGTCACTATTTGTCATAGAAACTATGGGCATCCACTCTGGCATTAAGGTAGAAGCACCTAAAAGCCACACTTGTTTTAAAGTTGCAGATCTTGAGGGTAGCTATAGAATAAAATGATGTGTGCTTGTTTGGAAATGGAATAGGAAATCAACAAAATTGTTTTTGTATTTTTCCGAGCTCGTATGAATATAATACAAATTTTTGAAAACAACTATCTAGATGCACCTACTAGGGACACTAGACTAACACCAAAGTGGCACAGAAACACCCAAAAGTGACACACTCTAAGCTTGGATCTCAAGCAAGTAATTGGCCACTTCTTGGTAGAGTGACAACTTCTTGGAACCCCACCTGTCTACTTTGGGTCCACTTGCGCTTGGATTTGGGTCCACTTCCACTTGGATTTTGGTCTTTTTCTAGCTGTCGCAAAACGACTGCTATTAGTTTAAGGTGTACCTACCTTAACTATCTACTCTGATGATGCAAACACCCCACTTGACTAGTTGACCCCTTCACTTTTAATTCTCAAAAATCCTAGACCATCAATCTGTTCATTAAACAAAACTGAAACCAATCTCCAAGCAGTCGATTTGGGATATGAACATGAATACATATATAAAAGAGAGATAACCAAATACGGATAGGGGGTACAAAATCCATATCAATTGCATATCCCATATCAATCTGAAAATACAAATAAGGGTGGTGGTTAGAGTTAGGTCTGGGTGGGGGTGGAATTTAGGAGTTGATAAAAACGTTCCTATTTAACATGTCCTTACTATCCACATTTTCAAATAGGGTGACCAGTGGTTAGGGTTAGGTGGGGGTGGGGTGGAATTGAGGAATTAAAAAAAATTCCTATAAAATGTCCTCACTATCCACTCAAAAGATAGTTTACAATAGACAACTATCGTTTCTAAATCAAAGATTCCAAATTAGACTATCTACAATTGGATTCACATTGCACAATGCGGGTAGGGTTTGGTCAGAGGGTAGGAGAGAGGAGGTCCGATTAGTATGGAAGTTGCCTACAACATAGAGACCTAAACCATAGAGACCCATAATTTCCTATAGTTATGTAAAAGTAGACAACATTCAAGCTCTTTATAAAGTTTATTGGACCAAAAAATAATTAAAATCCATCTCATAAAAAATTCGGCATTTATTATTTTCCACCAATTATCAAAGTTGGAGAATTTGATTACATATTTAGAATAAAAACCCAATATGAGGCACTTTGTACTAGTTGCTTTCTTAGACAATAGTGTTGACAGTGCTTTTAGTGACAACTTTGGTGCTATGAATTTTTTTTCATATAGTGGGCTAATTTTTTTTTTTGTGGATATTTAGGTTGGAGGACATAATTCCTAGATCCTCATTGTTGCCACCACCCTTGAAATCATCTAAAATGATAGAGCTGGCATAAACTATGCTCAAATATCATACTTTCCACATGGATTTTGGGTGCGTAAACAATAGTGCCTAAGTTGGAGATTTTGCGTAAATCTAAGGGATGGATTACTTGTTCTAGAATGCATGTATTGCTAGCACCTTGACTAAAAAATACAGTTAATCCATTGAGGAAAAGGTTTTTGAAGGTTTTTAGTGGGACAGAAGGAGTATTAATTAGCATAAATATCTTGAAAAGTTTTAATGATAAAGGTCTCTTTTATTTTCATTTCTTGTTGCTAATAAAGAAATTGGTGAAAAATGTTGACAACACACCCATTGGCCTTGATGAATGAATTTTCAATATCKTTCTAGTGTTATTGTGGATGCAAGCTGCAACATAGTAATGAAGGCTTTATAATAAATGACACAAGTAATTTTTGCATATTATACCTTGTAAAATAACCTTGTACCCTCCACATACAAAGCCTTTTTTTGCAGTAGTTATACAAAGTTCAACATACAATGGCAACTTTGTTGGCCTTCCTCTGAAAATGAATGCTTAGTGGTCTTTTGTGTTGTTTATTGCACAAATTTTTGTTGATTAGCGTCATTGCATCTACCAGCCATATTATCCTATAATTGCCTTACGAAAGTATAGGCCAATTTGATGACTTTACAATCAATTGGCAATGAATGCATACATTACAAGTTAAATTAAACGTATTTGCAAACTAATTTGTAAATTTAACATCTTATGCCTTAAATATCAAAACTTAGATTTGACATTGCCTTTGTAAATCCAATATCAAATGATGGCACAAATAATGATTTATATATATATATATACACTAGTAGAAATATAATCTCCAAGACAACAGAAATTGAACCAGAAACTGTTGTCTAGTTCAATTGATACGGTTGCATTGTACCGGTCAATATTCTACTGATATCCATTGTCCAATTCTTTTGATTAAGACAACTATTTTTATTTTTCAAAATGATAAAATAAGAGCAAATTCAATTGCTACATCAGCAGTCAAATTGCCACGTCAACAAAGCCACATAAGCATGTCAAAACTACCACATTAGCATTGTCACGTCAATTGGCTCACCAAGCTCTCAAGTGTGGTTGGTGGGATTTGAACTCAAATCTCACTCACTCAAACCAAGAGACTTAACTATTACACCACCATATATATAACATGTCAAGATGTAGAAAAGGTTGTTATTTATCCACTCATTGTCATTGTCTAAAGGGACAAGTGTCCTCACATAGTCTAGAGGTCTAATTCAAAGAGCCATAACTTTTGCATTCTATGTCCAAAGTCAATAAAATTTGTTGGAAAGTTGCTTATACCACTCTAATTTGCGTGCTGAAATTTTCACATCAACCCAAAAGATACTAAGTTTTTAAAAAACATTCGAAGTTTTCAATTTTAATTTGAGTTTAACAAACTGTATTTTGATGGTTGCAACTTTTGGGGGATTGTATCTTCTTCATCCAATGTCCATTTTCTAATTTTTCTCTAAAATTTTCAGACTTTTGTAAATTTTTTTTTATTTCCACATTTTCCAAAATTTCCCGAGTTATTTACGAAACTGACTTACACGTACGGTAAACCCATTCCGGATAAGAGCCCATTCAAGGCAAACTTCTTCTTGTGATGTACATGTCTGATGTGAAATGTACATCACAGGAAGAAGTTTGCCTGCAATAGGCTTATCCAAACTTGTGTCCGCAGCGGGCTTTGTTACCTTGCGCCTTTTCGCGCAGCAATTGTCCGCGGTGCTTTCTGGCACCATATCACTCAAAAGAGCAGGAGCTGGAATGGGATTGACTGTTGTATGGTTGGGTCACTTGGGTGTGTGCGGACAGATGAAGAATTCGAGTTGTGTGTGAAGAATTGAAACCGAGGGTGGAATTAGGGTTTAGGGTTTTACGATGAATAAGCTMAATYTCGACCGGGTTGTGGCCGTGGTGAAGCAGAGGTCGGGCGAGTTTGTAGGCGCAGTCAAGGACACAGCCTTGGAGTTTTCATGGGATGTCCGTGATGCTGCGGAAGCCGGATTTGGCGTACCCAAGCTCATTTCATCTGTGGCCTCCCTCTCTGTTGCGGTAGGCATTCCGTGATATTCGCGAATTAGGGTTTCCTTGGTGGTGTTTSAATTCAGAATTTGATACAATTGTGCGTGTGCGCAGGTCGTGGCAGCCTCAGGAACTGCGGCTATTGCATTGGATGGAGCTGGCAAGGTTTTTGGCAAGAGGTTGGTATTTTGGATAATTTGAGMGCGAAGATTGAAGATGCTTCATTAACTTGGGGCTTATTTGAATGTCTTGTTGATGGCGAGATTTCATGCAGCATTTCAGTGACCTGGTTTTGAAAGAACTGTCCTTTTTGTGTGGGGTGTGGGGTGGGGCGTGGGGGCAAGTGTTCTTGCTCTTTGTGGTGTGTGAGATATCCAAGGTCAAGCAGAATTATTAATGTARCTGTTTTTTCAGGGAATGCGTCGAATGCAATGGCTGGGAAGGGTTGCGCTGCACAATGTGCGCGGGGAAGGGATTGGTACARTACTTTGTCACTGATGTTGGAGGGTAAGTCGCATTGAACAAGTTCAGTTTGAGAATTTAGAACCTGTGCTGGGCATGTAAATGAAGTGTCTATCAGGAGTGTAATATGGGCRCTGGAGGTCCAAGCACTTAGCTTGAGATTACAAGAAATCAAACATCTTAATTGGTGCAAAATTTAAGATTTTTCGGTTTATTGTAAATCTGTCATATGGTGTCATTCATGCAATGAATTTTTTTATGCTTGTTATCTCCAGCTTARTGATCTAAAATAGGGCTCGAGGAGAGTGGAAATAGGAGGTTGAAGTTTATGATTCACAACCAGTCCGTGCGTAATTTGAGATTTAGACAACAAAATATCTGATTACTTACTTATCAACGTAACTGAAGTCTGRTGTAATCGATGGTGTAGAAGCCAGGGTGAATCCGTTCAGAGCTTGGCAGCCGCAATTGCAGGTGGCAGTGCAAATTTGGGTTATGTTCCTGCATCTGTGAATTCGGGCCTTCCTTTGCCTCGCCGTGAATGTCCGACTTGTGATGGCACGGTAAGTTCCAGGGATTGGCGTCTTGTATTGTTTTGTGTATATTTCACTAATGGATTGGGGTTAACCGTAACTATAGGAAATCCTTTAAGTGCTGAGCAAGTTATTGTTATTAGAGAGTTTAAAATTTATGTTCGCCAACGAGAAGGCGATTTCAATGTTCCGAAATAGTGTGTTATTCAGATACCGCATGTTAAAGTCATAAGGTTTCAAATTTTGCGGGTAGTTTTATTGGTAGATGAACTAAAACCGGCACACGTGCTCATCTTAAGGTGTTGTACATTCTCCAAATCAATATGCACTCATCTTCCAAGATTTTAAATTGTTGCATGTGGGTGCGTCTCTCAATTGGTTACCTCTACTTTAGTGGCAAATATGTGATCGTGGGTTGCAGTTCACCGCGGAAGTATTCTTCTGTATCTTGCTGTCGTGGGCTGCATTCCTGACCTTTTGGTGGTAGATATTTTAGTAATCCATGCTTGTTGACTTGCAGGGGGTTATGACATGTAAGAAGTGCAAAGGCGAATCATGGAAACCTAAAATGAATTTCGATGACGTAAGTCACCATCCTTGAGATTTGACGGCTGTAACTAGGTTTTTGGATTTTGTACTTGAGTTATTTTCTATGAAGGGCCATGATAGATCTATGGATTAGTTTGGCTGCTTGTTATTATCTCCTTCAACTGATTTCTACTCGGTGTTAGTCATCTTAAGGGTCAATGTTCTGGTTGTTGTTGAATGCAGATAATGGATGTTCCTTGGAAAGCATGGAATGTGTACAGGAAGACGAAACCTCCAACTGAGGTATATTTGAGTATCAACACCTTTTCCTTTGCAAGAGCAGATTACATACAATTCTGTGTCGATTAGGAATGCAAAACCCTGTCCCTTCTCTTTAAGGATATTCTTCTGTTCCTGCAGCTTCCTCATGGTTGTCGGATGACGTTGAATTTGATTATCTAGAGGTTAACATATAGTCGCGGTTGCAGACCCAAGATCGAATGATGGCAAATCCCGAATTGGCTAAATGGTACATCCAGGCCAAGCAGGAGGAAGCACGAAATCCCAGACCTTCTCCAACTCCGAGTGGGGAAGATGGCACCGGCAGTCGTCCTCAAGCCACGAGTGCAAGAGACTCCAAAGCGTCCACACAGGTTTGCGCATCTACTGCATATTTGTGTATTGTGGAAACATTGCCGGGAAATAGGACTCGTTTGGGTCGGTTTCCATTTACAGGACATTTCAACCATATTTTAAGAAAATTAGCAATGTGGTCGATCAAAAGTTATAGAGTTACCCTTAAGAGCCTTACACCTTCACACTTTGTTCGGACGGCCATGGGAAAGAATCTTGACAATGGATGATAAAATGACATAGTTGTTTACACGGTGACACTTCCGCCCCCTCCCTGTTCTATCCTGGGTTTACACCAAGGCCATTCGAATTCAGTGGAATTAACCACCTTAGCTAAGCCATTTATTTAACCTTCGAAGTTGATGCTCATTACGTTTAAGGAATGCAGACTTGGCCATTTCTTTAACCTTAGCGATGTTTGAATTTCTACAACTTGATGTCAATTACGTTTTTAGGAATGCAGACGCATACTATCAATATCGTAAATGATATGGGCAGCATATTGATTAATGAGCTGTAAAATATATTTTGTTCGACTGGCTCCTCTGACTAGCTGTAACGTTTAGAGCTTTAATGTCTTTCCACCTTGTCCCACGAGTTCAACTTCTTGTCTGACCTTGCCTTTTTGCTTGTCCTCAAGACTTATCTGGGGAACTGTAAAACCGGCACGTAGGTTCAAATCTTTCTAGACAATAAGTTGGTGTGCTTGCCTTGATTTTGCCTTGCAGAAAAGCGGCGGGAAGAAGGTTCCTGATGACAGGAAGAAGAGGGAACGGCAAGAGAGGGCTGAGAGATTGGCCAGGCATGCTGCGGAGCGTGAAGCGGCTCTAGCAAAAAGCAAAGCTGCACGAGCAAGGAGAACTTGATTTTCGCATTTGCTGCAGGATCGGAACTCCCTGTTCTGCCGGTAGGAGTAAGCTTCAGAAATTCAGAGAATCGTACTACGGAGTATTTCTTAATGAGTTTAGTACACAATGTGAGGTCAATCACTATCGTAAACTACCTTACGTCTATTCCAAGCTTAAACTTACATCGTACGTTTATTGAATGATTACTCGTTCCATGGTGATGAACGGTTTCGAAGAATCTTGTGAGTGAGTGAGTGGGTAAATTATTGCAGGAGGTGAGCTAGAGCTCGGTCTTTTTCTCACGAAGGTCATTGTGTCCTACAACTTAATTGTGTGCTGGTGGTGAGTATTGTTACAGTAAGTGAAGGTACAGTTTGTCTAGAAGGAATAGTGGTTGATTTTTTTTATTTCCTGAAATACTGTAGATGCTAGGAATGGCGAAAATGTCAAAGCACGGCGCACCTTCATTTGTTGCCTCTGGACAGAAGAAGGGGAGGAGCTTTGCATGTACAAAATCTTAAATTACATTTACATTTACAGTGATTGTGAGGGAGGTAGAGCATGATCCGACTTGACGAATTCAAGTGAGCCTGTGCCTCGACGACGAGCCTGTCGTAGCTACTTGTTTCCAAAAAATATTTTAAAATGCTGTGGCTGGTCCTTGCAATAAAATTCCGATTCATTTGTGTCAAATATAAATATAGATATATACAAATTTAATAACTGCCAAAGGATTACCTCCAACTATGATGCCTCCCTGCCAATTGCACCACGGCCAACTGCAAGTCAGCATCGTCGGCCTCAAAGTGGGTCAAAACAATGGACTCAACGTGACATGAAAGACATAACGGAGTGGGTTTTTTTGTTCAATTTTCTAAGATAGCAATTACCGTGCATATGCCAAATATCATAGATAATTCACACTTGAGTCTGCTTTTTGTAGTAGCAACCACTGGGCATATGCCAAATATCATAACATAGATATTTCACAATTGAGTCATTTTTGTGCATATGTCAGATATCATAGATATTTCACAATTGAGTCTGTTTTTTTGTAGTAGCAACCACTGTGCATATGCCAAATGTCACGGATATTTCTCAATTGAGTTATTTTTGTGCATGTGCCAAATGTCATAGATATTTCACAATTGAGTCATTTTTGTTGTTTTGTGTAGCAAGGTTTCAGCAATATTTTTCTTAAGGATAAGGTAGAACCACCCATGACCAATCACTTAAGCAATTTTAGACATGATTTGATGTAGTGCAACACAAAGCAATATTTTTAGAGGTGCAATGATAGAAATGCTAGGGATTGCATAAACTTTGGTAGTTTTATCACTTGAATTGAAATTATTATGAATTTTCAAAGGCAAAAAGTGCACTAGACGAATTGCCAATCTTTAGACTCTTCCAATTCCAATCACTCAAAACATCACTTTTCCACTAATTGCTTCGTACTTTCTTGCACACTAAGTTGGGACATGTGTCATGAACTTTTAATCCCAACCTAGAAAAGATGAAAAAAAACATTCTAGCCTTGGTTGGAAATTAGTCAATCTACGGTTGGCTATGGGGCACTAGTTGGTAATGGGTGGTTCTACCTTAAAAGGCCTTTGAGTTAGGTTTTGAATTTGAAAAGAGATTTGGACACTAGAGTAATCATGAAGTGGGAGGAAACTAGGATTTCTTTCCCTCGAAATAGCATAATACAAAGAACTACAGATCAAACTCCTTTGGAGTCCAAAATAGGACTCTTCTAAGGTTTAATCCCTAGATTTGCTTCCACCAAAAATGAATGAGAACTCACAAACATGCAGCATGTGTAAAAAGAGATTGTAATTTTTGATGAGAATCTCAAGTTTAGAACTTAACTCAAGACCAAGTGGTCCACTAATTGTTGAAACTACATTTCAAAATTAGCTTGTACCTGTAGACCGATTTCTTCCCACTTTACAACCAACTTTGTTGAGCTTCAAAGTTGTGACTTTTCTCTCATTCAAGCAACATTGGTTTGAGAATTTCTAAAAATTATGTTATCCCTTTACATTTGGGCATTGTTATCATTTTCTTGCTTAGTGCTAGTGAGTCTAATTTCATCACTTTCAGCAAATTAGACGTGCAAAAGACTTCTTTGTTGTTGTAAAGACTATCATGTGAAATTATTTGGTGGTTTGTTTGGGTGATTGTATTGTCCAATAAGTGACATACCCATTACAAATGTGGTTAAAATATGTAGAATATCATCTAAATCTAGTGTGCGTTGTGCCGTTGCCATAGTCAAAATAAAAGTTAAAGTAGTTTTCTAATTTTTTGATTCATAAAACTTTGAAATTCAATAACTTTCACACTGTAGGTCCAAACGCAACAAAACAAAGCTTGTGCACCCCTCTTCGCCAAACAATTTCTGACGGTACCAAGAATGTGTCCCGGAATGTGACCAAGAGATCTCAACATAACAAACTAAACAAAACTTACAAACAAACAAAACAAACAAACAAACAACCTATCTTAAAGGTATGGATGGATATTATATATCAGCCCAAATTGATTGAATGTTCTATTGCAATTATTAGACTATTCAACAATTAAACCATCACTTGTAGAAAATTAGACCAAAAATGGCAATATCACTCCCATTTAATATCATATTTTATTAATCTCTAAAGTGCAAATCACAAGAATTCCAACTGAAATAACAAAAAAGAAAAATTATTCAAAAACCAACTAGGGTGACATCACCAATGGCAAGATCGATGTTTCTCAAACCAATTTTCAAATCCACAAAACGTTCAMAGTTCAATATTGAATTTGAAGTCTAAAATCTTGACTGAATTGACGTTCTGGCAAACTTAGTATTGACCAGGCACTGAGAATGTGAAGGAGTCCAAACGCAACACAATCTTCAAGATCCKACAGTTAGTTGCCCAAAGCAAAATTTGGAAGGATCGAATCTAGTTATGTTTTAAACTTACGACCTAATAACGAAGTATATTTGACATTCTGTATAGTAATGGATAGTAATGGCAAACTGAAGCCCACGATTACCAAAAGCAATTAATTAATGCTGCAAGTGGCGGTCGGTCTCAACTAACGTGCAAATTGTTTTTTCTTCATGTATTAACTAATTGTTTTTTTAATCACCATGTCCTTGCTTGCCATTACGGAGGCGACGACTCCAGAACCCACGATTATCGACCAAAACAGGCACTATAACGAGCAGGGCGATTCACTTACCCCCTTCTCCTCGTGCAAGTATGCAAGCCCACGCGCAGCCCCCAGCGCCACTTTGATTCTCGTCTGCCACGGCAACGCTGGCGCTCCTGCTCGAAAGATGTGTCCATCAAGTCCCCTATTCGGCATATACTCATACACCAGCAACCTTTGAATCCCCCTCTCATCATCATCCGCGCAGTACCCAACAAGCTTCACCAAGTAGGGATTATCCACCATTCCCARAAAGTGCACCTCCGTGACCCATTCGTGGTGCCCCTGCAGCCCGGAGGTGTTCAGCTGCTTAATCGCCACTTCCACTTTCTCCTCCGAYTGCTTGATGCTGCCTTTGTACACCAGGCCAAACCCGCCTTCGCCCAACTGGTTGTGCACGGCGAAGTTCCTGGTGGCGGATTTGAGCTCTGAGAGGGTGAATGCGCGTAAGGTGTTGGAGGAGGATTGGTTGGCGCCTGTTGGGTTGGGGAAGCCTGGGTGGGAGACTGAGGAGATGCCCAGTGCGGGCTTGGGGTCGCGACGTGCGTACGCTTGCGGGTCGGATTCAATCCCCGGATGGCGGAGACGCCCTAATGAACCCTTCCGCCCGCGGATGATCTCGATCAATGAGCAGCTCATGGTTCATCAATTCGTTCACGGCGATCATGTGGTGGGGGATTCGAGGCCTTCCTCGCCCATTCCAAAATCTGTCGGTCAATTTTACCTCCCAGTGCGCTTCCGGCTTCACAAACCCATTTTCTGCCAATTCAAAACAACACCCATGATTTTCAGCAAGCGAGGTTCTTAACGAAAATCGATATGGTAGTGAAGGTGACGAAAGTTCAAAAGATTGGCACTTTAATTTCTAGACGCCCGTCTGAAACCTCACATCTGCATGACTCCTACTATTAAGAGCTCCGATAGCACCCAACGTTATAGGTTTGGCGCTCTGAAACAAGCCAATTTCATTTCACTAACGTGACCATAAAATGGAACCTCTACAACTACGCGCTCGAGATCAGCTCGAGATCAGCTTCAGACATGCACGCGCCAACATATCTCGATATCACCACTGACTCGGACTTCGCGTTAACTTTAGAGAAGCTCTGAAATCAAAGATTTGTGAGCAACACGACCTAATCATTGAAGTCTCCACAACTGCCAACTTTGGTAAAGAATTGATCGGCACGATGGTCACAAATTGTCACTGATTTTGAACAGTCCGCCAGAGTAGAATTCAGAAAAGTTGACTACAGCCCGGACAAGCTTGCAAGCATACCAAACCCCTGCAGCGCATTCGAAGACCATCCTCATGAACGACGCGGATGTGAAAAACTAAGAAAGCGGAGTACAGAAAGAAATAGTCGATAGTCGAAAGCACTCACCTCCAAGGTCGATGGCGACTGTCGGTTGTCAAAATCGATGATTTTTTAATGGCCCGTCTCGCGTATCCTGAAGCCCCTGAGTGCGATAGGTAGAAATCTTGGGTTTCGTTCATGCCCAATTCAAAGCGCGGTCACCATCGAGGTCTCGCCGGCTTGGCTTGACGCTGAAGTAACCCTCGACGCCGCTACAGCTCATGGACGCTCACGCGATCACTCACTTCTTCCCCAGAAATTACAGTTTACAACCGACTCGGAAATGAATGAAAATCACATGTGATGTAATAACTTTTAACCATGTATTTCAAAAATATAAAAATTGTTGGGCCTTAACCCTTCATCGCCTAAGGGGACCAAAAGTGTCCTCACAAAGTCTTGCAGTCAAATTCAAAGTGTTGTAACTTTTGCATATGATGTTCAAATTCAATAAAACGTGTTGGAAAAGTTGCACATACTAGTCTAGTTCGTTTGGTAAAATTTTGAGATCAATCCAAGATATATTAATATTTTGAAAGCCATTCAAAGTTCCCAGGCTCAATTTGCATTCACCAAACTGCACTTTGATGGTTGCAACTTTGGGGTCTTGTATCTTTGTCATCCCAAGTTTTTTTTTTAATAAAATTTGTTGGGTTATGTTCTCATTAAAATCTAGTTATTGTGGTAAAATTTTCATGTCAATCCAAGTTGTTCTGAATGTTTGGAAGCAATTCGAAGTTCAAAATCCAGACATTTTTGGACTACAATGAACTTCGGCGGCCTATTTCTTCTTCATAAAGTGTCTTTTTCCAATCATTTTTGTAGAAAAAGTTGCGCACACTAGTCTAGTTTGTGTGGTTAAAATTTCATATTAATCTAAAAAGCTATGAGTGACTGAGAACCATTTTAGTAGAGGGAGGTTTAGCCATAGATGTGTTTTTTCACTACTTTTTTCATTGTTTTTTGACATTTCAAAACAATTTTGCAAACACAATGAGTCAATTGAATGATGTTTTTTTTCACCAAAGTTTAGGCCTTAGGTGACGGAGGGTTAAAGCTACTCCTCGGGCACATGTTGTGTGAAAATTTCAAAGAAAGATACTAAAATCTCCATTCATAGTGAGCTGCCCAAAATTGCTATGTTGCTAATAAACGCAGCTTGGTCCTTCAAGGGTTAATGTATAGATGGATATTTTGAAGTGATGAACTTCATGTGCTAAGTGAAAGACATGAGAGTTGGGAATGCTCATGTAAAATTTCATAACATTTTGAGAGTCATTTGTAGTTTTGGGTGGAGCTTGTTATGCACAGTGCATTGAAATGAGAGTACATAATTGGTTTGTAGGAAAACATTAGGAGAAGTACGAGGTGTCCAAAAGGCTGTGAGTTCTAAAAGGCCGTGGTGCTATTATGGAAAAAATAACTAACTAAAATAAAATAAAATAAAATAAAGTCCTACGTGGCACTACTAGTGCCACGTCAAATTCTCAATAAAAAAATATTTTTATTTTATTTTTTATGAATTTTTTTTTAAATTTAAAAAAAAAATCAAAAAACAAAAACAAAAACAAATCTGTAATGTCATAGGGCCTTGCGGTTGATTCGTTCTAACAGCTTCTTGGAAGGCTCATACTTCTCCTAATGACAAGAACAGGCACACTTGTCTTAACCTTGAGCTTCTTGGATTTGACCTTTTATTGAGATGGGCAACAATGGCATTGGTTGACTAACTTTTCTACTGTAGACTATACTACACCATTTAACTTAAAATAATTCCACAAGACAGAGTTTAACTCGGAATTTGATGAAACTATCGCCAAAGGATTCATATCAAAGTCAATTTCCTAGAATTCATATTCACTGAAAAATAAAACTCAAAATTTGAGAACATATATCTTAGAAAAGAAGGACAACTACTAGAAAATGGTCACTTGGGTTGGTCAATAGGGATTAAACCACCCTACTTCTTTCCAACCCCATTTCATGAGTGGATGCCGACATCCCTTTTAGGGGGCACCATGGGACCAGATTGCACCATTTCAAAATAAATGTCTTTATTTTGCCAAATAAAAGTAATTTTTTTTTTGCCAAAAAATTTCCATGTCTATAAAAAAAATGTGGATGAAGTTGCCAAATTTGGATGAAAAAATGCATGAATATGATTGGGAAATGTTTTTGGTCCAAAAGATGGATGAAAGTAGAAACACAATGCTTCACCAAATTTCAAATGACACTATCTCAAAAAGTAAAGAAAAAAGGGGCTGGATACGGGCTTCAAGTCAGTGACAATGTGCAATGAAAGTACCAGGACTATATGACAGGCAAAGAAAAAGAGACATGGGGAGCTGGCCATAGTGTTATTTTTTTTGTTTTTTTGAAACAAATGGAAAGGAATTTCATTTCCAAGGAGCTATGGCATAAGAATTTGTATAGAAATCGAATAAAGTAATGAAGTCAACCCTTAAAGGTCGACAAGGACGTTTCTGGTCCTTTGGAAGTTAGAAATCAACTAAGTGGATGCAGAAAGGTATTTTTCATCCGTTTTTTGAGTAAATGTGAAAGTAGAGATGTGCTTTGACATGGAAAGCAAAAAATAGGGTCATTGAATGTATTGTCATTTTTAGGTGCTGCAAATTGTAACACAAAGCCATGGAAATTCATGCCCACGCTAACAAGTCCCTGTATACCTATCATCAAATTTTTAGGTGTTGTAGCAAATTTTAGATGTTGCTATCATTTTTAGGTGCTATAGGGTTTAACTTCCCACCGTCTAACACTTGACGGTAAAGAGTCCACACCTTGCCTTTTCTCCACGGTAATAGGTCCGTCCTTTAAGGGTTAAGGTAAGACAACCCATTGCGGTTATTTCTTCCATTGTGGTCACCTATGAAGTGGCCCCATTGTGGGTTTTTTTAGTTTTGTGAGATTTGGGCCACAATCAATGTCTTACATGGTAGTGATGGAATGATTAGTGACCACATAAGGCACTTCCAACTTTTCAGTGTAAAATTCATTACAAGGATTGACTTTTTAGGCATTCCATGTTAGAAAATATTGTGATTGCATTAGGTAGTGTGGTCTATGGATCATAATGTACACCTATTTTTTGAAAGTCATTTTTAAATTCTTATTTTAAGTTGCACACTGTAATACATCTACACAATTTGGAAAATGTGGATTATGCTATGGTCCTTTAGGAATTAACCCCAGAAGACCAAAGGGGTTTGAGCATAGCTCTTGTTTTTTCATCTAGATATTCTAGTAAATATAATTATCATTTGTGTGGAATAATTTTATTGATTACCACTATTACAATGAAAAAAAGATGTAAGAATTAAGTAATTAACACAATTTTTGAAAAAATTCCATTGTTGAAAGGATTGATGAAAGATGTTTAGTTAGATGGTCATTTGTATACGTGTTAAAATCAAAATGTTGGAATTGGAATGCTCAAAAGTGCTCCAAACTCTTTGATAATTCCCCATGGATACATAACATTATAATTTTGAGGTGTAATATTTTTTTAGACCATTTTGAGGCGAGAGACATCACTCCTTGTAAGTTAAGGTATGTACACCTAAGTTAAAAGGGTATTTGATTTTAGTCTATTTGTCTTGGTTGTTGTCTATTAGATAACTATATTTTTACATAAAAATCTATGAGGCCGTATTWTCAATACYTTATGATTTTTGTAAATTCATTCAKGTAGTTTTTAAAGTGGAGTTATCTTACATACAGAATCTACAAGTCTAATTCTTTACTGCCCTTAAGGCCTTATTCATTAAAATCAAWCAATCTACACAKTTTTTGAGACTTCAACCYTAAAACAATTATAGTGATTTATYGTCGAGTCRACAATAAGATGAGACTACAACCWTTGAGCAATCAAAKKTTTTTCTATAGTTGTATATATTAAAGTCTCAAATTATCAATTAGTCTCAAAATTGAACAGTTGTAACTGTTTATCKTYGAGTTGATGATAAAATTGAGACTACACTTTGTCMAAATATAATGAATAAGGCCTTCCTTCACCATCTTTACAAAGTTTTTCTTTTTCTAATACATATATGTATGTAAGGTAGGCAAACCCAATACCAACCATTAACCTATTACCACCCAAATGTAAGACTCTTATTGATTCTAGAATGAGAATCTATGACATAATTACATGCCTTAACTTCACAATAAGTGAAGTTGAGGCATGTATCACTATCATAGATTCTCACTCTAGAATCAATGACATCTCTACATTTCAATGGTATTAGGTTAATGGTTGCTATTGGGTTTACTTATCTTATAGTGTATACACCTTGAAATAATCAACAATCACTTTACTTCAAGTGGCATTGACCAAGTGTCATTTTTTAATAATAAGTTTATTGTTGAACACTTGAGAAACCCTACTCAAACTATTTCTTGAACATCCCATCCAATATGAGTGTATTTAACACATATGACTCAAGAAAATGATTTTAAATGGACTATAAACTCTATTTTTGTATTATACAATTTTCAATTTGTAGGACGTACTGAGGTAAATCTCTTTATGCCACTTGTAGTCTATGTCTTACGTTTACATTTAATTTTTTAGACAAATACACTATTCCTACAGTTGCACAATTTCAATCAACCAACATTCATTATAGATATTCTTGACTATGTTCATTTTATCATCCATACTATTTCTCTACATATATGTTCACCATACCATGAAATATTTGCATAGTTCCTATCTGTCAAGGCTAACTTATTAATAAAAATTCTTACTACATGATGTTCTTACAAAACCTAATTTCTATATATTACAACATGAAGCATTTCATGGACCCTATAGTAGCCCTACATATTATATTAAAAAAAATTCTCTTTGATTTTAATGGCCCCTGTCTTTTAGCTCACATAATTTTCTAAAATATTGATAGTGATCTCCCCAATTTTTGAAGTGTGGAAAAAAGATATAAGGATCTGAAGTAAGGTTCCAAAGTCCCTTTTCCATTCTCCAAAAATTCACCAAAAATCGCATAGTGGATCATTTTTTTATTAGATTGCATTGTTGAATTCAATGATAGAAATTATCTACGGTCTTTTTATTGTTCATGGATTGTTAATGAGGTTCACATTTCAATTTTTTTGTAAATGTAGTTGTAGAAGACACATAGTATTCTTGTGGTTCCTTATATAGGAGTGAACTTAATTAACTTGTTTGCATTACCAAATTTTGGTTGACCAGGCCAAAATTGCATTGACTTTARTTCAAAAYTAGATTTGCCAAAATGAGGTCATAGATTTTAAGAATACAAAAATTCCAAAAAATCACCATGTCAAGAAAACCTCATTTCAAATCCATTCCAACAAATTCTACTCCAAATATGGTAATATTTTGCTTGATATTGAATTTTGAAGGAAATTTGAAATTTCTCTTTCAAAATTTATAAAAAAATATTGGTGATAGCATTGGTGAATCTAACCATATAGATGGAATCTACAACCTTAGTCTACAACTTTTACTTGTATGTCAATTCCAAATTATGCTTCCAAATAGCACTTTATAATGATTTTTCTTAAGTTGTCAATTTTGGGGATGAATCAAGACGCTCTACGGTTAATAACCTTGAAAAAAATGAAA